>JBBPMT010000895.1:0-10723 GCA_038090455.1 Garcileccinum viscosum | reverse complement strand
TGGGCAGCGTTATCACGCACACGCGGTCAAAGTTTGGACATGAGGATGGAAGAATAACGTACGCGCGCGCGTCTGATACACAAATACCGTACTATTTAATATCAAATATTTCAAGACCCTATCGTGAGGGATAGCACAAAAAATTCTTTCGCTATCAAGGTTTCTCATTGCACGCATCTATACGGAAACCCATGTTGCTGGCAGCGTAGGTTTCTCACTGAGGGTTCTTGGTGGTCCTGCTGTGACCTAATGCTGTTCCTCGATGAGACTTCAAGCTTCAAAGCCGATCCAACTTGAATTGATACTGAGCAGCTAAGGCGAGTTCTCTGTCGCTTCATATAACCTCGTCGTGAGACTAGTTATGGACCAGATAATCACTCATAAACCAGCCTACAATGTGAAAAAGTCGAACGTAAAATGCGTATGCACGTGGTTTCGCATGAAGTCATGAGCTGCACGATTTGTGGGTACATGAACTAGACGTATCCGATAATGCACTATCCCACAGGCCAAAGGTACCCACCTAAAGCGTGTACCTCGACAACATTTACACCTTCAATACATGTCTCAGTACAAGTCCTTTCTACCGCAGGGTTTCGTCCCGACAGATAACAAGCGCCTAAAAAGCAGGAAACTTTCTGATGTCGTGATTTCTCGTGGGGATAGGGTCTCCCCAAGCATCCACGCGAGCTCAGATACCGTTCAACCAGCATCCATTGTTACATCCTTATCGTGATCTGTTCTGGCCACAGCGCCAACACCATTCTCGTACTTGGTACGGACCATAGGCGCACAGAGTCAAGAAGCATGATTCTTGACGCCAAAACCACATGGATTCACCCAAGCGGATAGCCATCCAGCCACATGACGAACTCCGATATTCCATCTGCCATAACCGCCATCACGTTCGTCCCAATTGCCCAATGTCTACAAGCAATTGTTACTTAACCATAGCTTCTCGAAGCACGCCACTCATGCTGAGGTCACCACAGGCGCCTTTAGATAGTTCTAGCGCATGCATATAATTTGATTTACAATCCACCAACCCTAGACGTCTTTATTGACACACCCTCCAATTTTCAAGACAGGGCGGCTCTCTAATGAATGCTGATTCTGTCTACGGCAAGATCGTACTTGGAAGGCTACTCTTTCTCCTCTTCGCGAATTGGGGTTTGAAATTAATTTCAAGTTTAAAATGCATCATCATGACCTGTCATCGTTATCTTGGGCGTCTTTAAATGATCACCTGTACACCCCTAATTCCTTTTTTCAGACTTTGGCCGCTCCATTAATGAGTCACCGAGCGCGCATCTAGAAATCAATAAAGGTCCACAGGATTCCCCAACGAGTCAATCTCCTCATCTTCTCGACTACTCTCTGACCTGTCTTTCGAAATGACTACTCACAATCTGTCCAATTCGCACGGATATCCCGAGTCAGTTCACGATTCGATCGATTCAGTCCAAATTAGCACTAACTGCATTAATTAGCAATGATTCCGGCTCGGATGACGGCTACAGCCCTACATCTCCCACAATAACCCAGCACCAGTGAGTTGTTCATCAATCATGTTTGAGATGATGGATAAAGCTAGTCATGTAATCAGCGACGATAGGTTTGTTCCGCGCGGGGAACCGAATCAAGATAGTGCGACACACAACAGGTAATATATTCTTCTCAACTTAGGTTTCACCCATTGAAGTGGCTGTAATTTGAGCAAAAAGAAAAAAATAAAGTCAACCCAGTCAACCCAGTCAACCCAGTCAAACCAATCAACTCAACAGAACAGACAAGCTTCTAATGGTGTCCGGCACGATAGCAACGGAGGCCGGTGAGTTTACATTAAGATAGCTGTTGGATGTAGCTAATAGTTCGTCTTCAAGCGTTGCAGACCCAAATAACTACAAAGGCAGAAGAGCTTAGAATTGGACGATTTGTCAGCACATCAGCTGAAGTTTGTGCTCACCACTCAATTGGCTGTTACTTGCGTTGTTACTATGCATTCATTCCGTAGTTATCCTTTTTGTACATTGTGCATTTTCTCAACAAAGCAGCAATACTCTGTGATTTATTTTTTTAGTCAATGCACTCGAGTGAACACATGCCAGTGACACGAGTGTTGCGGCAGGGCTCGAGTTGGTACTGACAACCTCGAATGACAAACAAGCTGAAGCTGTTCGGCGCGCTGTGCATCATGAATGCAGCCCCCACTCTTGAGCTGTTATCGTTCCAATCGGTTTCGTGAACGCCCGACGTGTGTTCCGGTCTTCAAGAAATTACTGTTAGTCGCAAATTGAAATTCGGATATGAGGATCGAAGAATGATGATGTACGTGCGTCCGATGCACATCATGACATTGCCCTCATATTATGATTTCAAGTGGATTCAAGTTATGCGTCACCTTATCATGAAGGACAACCCAAAGATTTCGTTCGCTGTCAAGGACTTAGTACTCAGTACTCAAGGTTCATCATGTTATGTATGCAAAGCTCGGCCGTAACGGGACAGCATACTAGTTTCCCACTGCCAGTGAGAACAGTCGCCAAGAATCTAGCTCCTATTATCAATACGTCGTAGTACTCGGTCTCAGCACCTGCAGTTCCTCCAAGGACGAGGATCGAAAACCGTTACAAGTTACTAGATCCATACCCGATAACTTAGGCTAGTCCTCTGACAGTTCAGATCATCTGGCAGCCTGGTGCTCACCATAAGCCTAGTCATTTGAACCAGGTGGTCACTCCAGCCTGGTGAAAAAAGTGGAGCGTAAAATGCATAGTATTATGCACTTTTCTGCGTACGTTTCCTAGTATCAAAGTCATGAGCTACTATTGTGACTATCTCAGACTGAGGCTGCCACAGGCACCTCGGATGATTCTGGCGGAATCATATAATTTGATATCTGACGTTCAAGTTACCCGCTAACCCTGGAGCCATCTTTATCATTGCTGAAATAAACACTCCGCTTTTCGAAATAGTGAGACCACGTCAATATTATCTCTGGGGCTCGTTCCCACTCACTGGCATCACAAGGTCGTGCTCGAAAGGCTGCACTTCCTCTTCTGGCCGCGGAATCTCCTGGCAAATTAGGATTAAGATCAAATTCAGGTTCATAATCATTCATCACCGGCATCACCTGCCACCGTTATCTTCAGCGTCTTTAGGTGAACACGTATTCGCTCTAAGCATTTCCTCTTTTCAGACTGTATTGAGCCACTAAGCGCGCGTCCCACTAGCAGGTTAATAAAAGGTCTCCGGGATCCCTTTACGAGCCAATTCTCCCACATCTTTTCGATCACTCTTCGACTTGCCTTTCGAAATGACCACTCGTGGAAGCCCTCGCTCCAATCCATCCGGACTTTCTGAGTTAGTTGACAATTCAATATACTTGGCTGACTTGGCTCAAATCAAACAGGCCACTGGCTGGTGAACCACTGACCGCATCATTCCGTGGTGATGCTAGACCGGATGATGATGATTACTGTCCTCAGTCCCCTTGTGTAAACGAGCAACAGTGAGCTGTTCATCGATCATCTTTGAATCGAAAGATAAAGTTGGCCATGTAATCAGGGACGATAGGTTCGTTCAGCGCGGGGAGCAAACGCCGACTATAGCAACACCCCGATCAGGCAGAAGGTAGAAATATATTCTCCTCAACTCGGGTGTCTATCGAGTGTCTTAACGAACAAAACCAAAGGCCAGCCCAGCCAGAACAACTCGACCAACCAGAAAAACCAGAGCAACCAGAACAGCCAAAACAACCAGAACGGTTAGAAGACTCAGAGCAGTCAGAACAGCAGAACCAACCCGTCCAGCAGACAAACCAAACTCTCAAAGGTTTTCGGTATGGAAACAGAGGCCGGTGAGCTTATATTCAGATGATTATTTGGATGCAGCTAATTGTTCCGTCTTTAAGTGTTCCAAACCCAAAGAACTACCCAGGCAGAGAAGTTTAGAAGTGGTCGATTCACTGACACGTCGGCCGAAGTTCACGCTGTGTTATTCTTCGAGAGTACGAAAAGAAAAGGGACCCTTCTGATGAGTCCTTATAGATCCAGATCCTGTTTCAGATGACTATCATCCACTTGTTCCATAGTTGTCGTTATTCCACGTTCTGCATTCCCTTGAGAACGCCTCAGCAATGTCCGGGGTGTGTTTTCCTTCAACGCATTCAAGCTGGAGTGAACACAATGTCAACATATGATGTCGCTAGCAGTACCTCACTGTGTCGCACAATTTTAACCACAATTGTCAATTGCGGCAGGACTTCGAACCGCTACTGATCATATCATATAGCGATGATTCTGGCCCAGATAATGATTACTGTCATGCATCCCCCACGGCGGCACAGCAGCAGTGAGTCGTTCATCGATCACTTTGAGGTTGACAGATAAAGTTGGCCACATGGCCAGAGGTGATAGGTTCGTTCCGCGCGGAGAGAAAGATCTGAATATAGCGACATACCTATCGGGCAAGAGGTAATATACCTCAATTCGGATGTCATTCTAGCAAAACAAAACAGAAGCCCGCCCAGCCAATCAACCCGCCCCAGCCAAATAAAGAAGCTCCTAAAGGCGTCCGATATGGTAATGGAGAATAGTGAGCTTACATCAAGACGACTGTTGGAGGTAGCTAATGATTCCGTCTTCAAGTGTTCCAACTGGCAAATGCAAAGAGCTATCCGAACAGAGAAATTATGTAAGATAATTGTTGGACGTTATGAACTAAGAATAGTTCCATCTCAGAGCGTTCCAAAGCCAAAGAATCACCCACATAGAGAAATTAAGAAACAGACGATTCATTGGCACAGCAGCCGAAGCTCAGGCTCGCTGCTTACTTAGCTACCACCTGTGTTGTTTAGTTATCGTTATTGTACCGTGTTAGGTTCGCTGGAGACCGAGGCGTGTATCACCCGAACAGCGCAAAGATCACTAGATGAGAGAAAAAACTAAGTACAAAGGCGGATGGATGAGATCAACGGTACCTAGATAAGAGAAGCGCAAGACTGGAGAACAAAGGAAGACAGGGCGATAGAATACTAATATGGTACATGATGGCAAAGACGGACGCGGAACCACACATGCACGGACTACAAGAATTAGGAATTTCCGAGATACCGTAACTTTCCGCATTCTCCTTAGAAGACCTTAGCAACACCCTGGCACTGTGTTTTATTCAGCACATTGGAGTCAATATTCGACGCACAGTCCCTTGATGTTGCATGGCTTTAACCCATGGCAGGGCTCCTTGGAGCAAGAGTATTAAGACCTTGAATCTCGGTGAAAGCCCAACGTGTTTATTCCTAGTTATTCCCAAGTTCCGGTGCTCGAAGAAAATTCATGTTTTTTCGCTCGTCTCAAGGTTGTATTCTAACATGTGCGGCTCAAGAGATACCCACCTGTAAATTACAAGTTACGCCGACACTATGTAGCGAATGATCTCATCATGTCTGAGTACTCAGTAGTAAATATATTCCCGAGAGAAGCATTAGCGTGTAGTACAAAACGTTCCCCGTTCATTTCGTATATATCCCAATCACACTGGCAGTATGTAGTGGTCAAACGTTATACACTGATCTTTCAAGCTCGGACGAGTCTGGGCTAGTAAATTAAGTCACTGACGTGGATTTTAGACCAGACAGCGGCATTCTAGCCAACAAGCCCTTGAACAAGCCTCCGTAAATGTTTGGTCTATGTACACCGAGAGCGTTGGTATTTTCACTCTCCAATGTATCATAGGAATTGATGTGTCCGAGTTGTCAGTGGCAAGTCACTCGCATTCATGATTCGTCAAAGTATACTAGTACTGATTTAGAGCCATGCATGGAATTGTATGACGGCCTGGGCCAGCCGCTGTCGACGCTGTTATATACAACTTTATTCCACTTTCGTCATCGCATCCTCTTGATCAATCATATGGTTCATTACGTCGAGAGATTTTCGAGTGCGCACTTGGCCTCAGGATATAACTTGTACCATGTATGGGCTGAGAAGAACACGCATAGATCGCCAATGTAATGGATGATTGCTTTAGAACTTGGATCGAATGTTCTGATGGGGATGCGGATTACAAAATTGGAGCTTTCAAGCTATACGATTTACCAACTACACGCCCGCTGGAAAGATGCTTTTAAGGGTGCTTGCGCGCAGGCAGGACTCTTAACTGGGATCTTGGCCGAAATCTGCCGAAGCGATTGCATTTTTAAGAATCGACTCACCAATCACCATGGAGGGTCCAAAGTGGTGCGGGTAATCTTATCAAAGTTCTGAGCTGCGTGGTTTGTAAGTATACAGGATGCATTTACTATTACACTATTCAACAGGTACTAAAAAAATGCTAGTACATCACCCAGAACGCACATTTCGACAATTTTACGACAAATACGTACATTCAACACACGTCCTCTGAGCCGTAGAGGATAATAAGCGTATGTCAAAAACCATGAAAACTATCTGGGAAGATTGTCCATAGTGATAGCATCCTCTTCGGAATCAGATCTCGCTGGTCTTCCAGTGAGTGACGTGACCAATGCACGAACTCGGGGACCTAATCCAGAGACATGGCGGGTCAAAGCTACCGTTTCGACCTGGAACAGATCCAGCCGGGAATGTCCTCGGACTGTCCAGATGCACCACAGCACCAAAAGAGTTGCTGGGATCACGAAACCAACCGCACTGAGCCGCAAAGACGTCTTTGCCGGAAAACACCACTGAAGCACGGCACCAGCAAAGAAAAGCACCATTCTGTGGAAGTGCCGTCATGAAAACCGATCAACTGCAAATATCCTTGAACTCACCCCCACATGAGGAGAGTCTGCGGAAGGCTATAAATGATAGCAAGTTTCTCGAGGCCGTGCTTCTTGTGCCACAATTTGTGCAAAAATTTAGCCTGTTCATATTATGTAAAGATCTCACGTTTATGGATGAGACATGGTTTACTAACAGTCTCGAACGGGGTATTCCTCTCATCAATACGGTTTTGCCCGATGAAGATCAATCCGAGGACCATACTCGCCAAGCTTGCTACTAGTGACATATTGATGAGGAATTGCTGAGCAGAGTCGAGTGTCATCGACGGTATTTGAAGAAAACTGACGTTGGCATTTAGGAGCACAGTTGCCTAGGAGTCCTTCATTATTCGGTCCTGGGCTGGAGGATCTAGTGAACTTACCAGTAAACTAGTGTCCTCGAGCTGAGAATTCAGCCTAGCAATGAACATGTGCCACTTTTCTTTGCTCGCAATGTCATCGACATAGATTTTATGTAAGAGCCGGGTATTGTTGACATGTGCCATGAACAACAATGGCGAGAACAATGTCATCAGTAGCGAAGGTTGGTACTCCCATCCATGAACCGATTGGTCAAAATTAAGGCGAGCACACTCCTCCCCGTAAAAGTGGAGAAAATAGTTGTGATCTGCACCTGTAAATGAAAGATATTCGATAACATGATGGAGACATACAGAATGTGTACATGACTCGTCCTATAGAAAATCAGAATGCCTTCTATGAACCAGCGAAAGCTATTCAACATACCGATAATGATGACACAGTGTTTGCGCGTTTTAGTCCTTTTTGCTGAGTAAACAAGGCATGAGTAGGCGTATTTTGCTGAATATACGACGTACGGTTAATTTCGCGAACAAGTGACAAGTAACTTTTGAGCTCCTCTGCATTTAGTGGGCACGACGACCTAGTCGACGACAGATGATCTATGGTCTCGCTTGTTGGCCATGCATATAACAACAGGGGACGGAAGACCTACCACATGTTGCATGAAGCATCATATCTATGACTTCGTCTTTCAGCTCTTGAGTAATTTCGAGAAAGTTTGGGAAGAGGTCGCAGTGTCTCCTGGGGTTATTTTAGAAACCAAAACTTTATATACACGACTGACTCAATGGTGAAACGTCAATCTTGTGAATGTCACAGAGCATGCAACTCACATATATAGCATACCAGTACTGTGATTGGATAGCCAGCCCTGTCGATGAGCTCAAACCCGATCGATAAACCTAGCATACTAACAGCTTGAACTTTACCTTTGTGGGCAGGCGATATAATGCCTTTACAATCCCCGAATACATCCTCTCCTTCCCAGTCTTGCAGCCAAAAGAGACTTCTAGCTGCTGGATTGACAAAATAGTAGCAACAGAATACATTCCTGCCCGATACTTTTGGTTCTAAGACCAGCTGAAGTTCGTCGACATTCAGCAATTCAGAGAGAACCCTTGTTTCAATCTCGACTTGTAACCTTGAGAACAAGGTTTTTCTGAAGTATTCAATATCCTTGTGTATCTGCTTGTTGCATATATTCACTTCCGTAAACGTTCTCTATGAATCCACGTTTGAGATGTTTGAAGAATGACATCTAGTTATCACTAACCGACTGATGATGCACATAGTAAATAGCACCCTCTGGGTGCCGGTACGCTATCCAACCCTCCGGGACCTCCCTGGAAATGAAAGTTGCATAATAATACATTTTTAATGCAGCAAAGAAACGAACGGCGGCATCTCGGGATACTGGTACGACATTGCTTCAATCGTGTGATCGCGTCCGAATGGAAGTCTGGGGGTCACATAAATCATGATTCGATCAGATATTTTGCTCACGCACCTGGTCTCGCGGAACTCGTACCGCAATAGACCATCGACCGAAATTGGGAGAAATAGATCGAGAAGAATTGGCTCCCCGGGTATACTTGGATGACCGTCCCTCGGTAGAGCAACACAAACTTCGAAAGCGGCAGAATCAACTAATCCAGTCTCTCTCTGGGTAGGAAACAAAGGATCAACGACGTGTGCTACAGTTAGATCCGATATTGAGCCATGAATACGAATTGAGCCGCGATACTCTCGATATGAGGCCCGCCCAATAGAATTTCGAGAACTGTGAGACCCCCCCGAGACGATGGACAGCGAAGAAGATGCCACATTGGGGAAAAATCCAACCACAGGGCTCCCTGCTGACGGTGACGTCAATGATGTTTGGCTAACGACTCGGTGAAACGACAGCGGGCTAGGGGCACGAGATGGAGGCATAAGATAAGCATCCGACTTTAGTGACTGATCGTCGTAGTGACTGTGGACAGCAGCACTGGAACTTGGTTGAACGATAGAGTTGGCTATGTCTTGTGATGAGCGATGGATCCTGTAATCGATCGAAACGGGTTCATCTTGAACCGAAGTCTGACTGTCTGGCATCCATGAGGTGCGATCCCGGGAAAAGCGTCTCACAAAAGCGGGAAGTGGTGGGACAAGGTGGCCACCAGATAGACTTCTTTCATTCACATAACGTGGTTCTGCGATAGCCTGAGAAATTCGACTGTCTTCGTGACCCAGAGCATCAACCTGAGAGGGTTCGACAGAGGGAACGCTCATGGTATGGACGACGGCAGAGTCTATGGTATTGGATGAAACAGGGGGTTCTTGGCGAGAGCGGAGGGTCGGACTGGGCGGTTTGGGGCATGTCCATCCGAGTCGCCTGGCAAGGAACGCAAGGAAGCGATTTATCAGCTTGAGAGGAAGTAACCTGCGGATGAGCGCCAGGTAATGGCTGAAAAGCTGAGTCCACAACAAGTTTGATGTTGTCATGCTAGCGAGGAATATGAGAAGTTCGGGTCAGACAGCTAGTAGGGGTAAACATGTGTATACCCTTCAGCAAGTATTAGGCGCTGGGGGTCCGGGTATTATCTCGGAGTCTGCCAGACCATTGACACTGCCACGATGGCTGCGGTGCAGGATTTCCAGAAGCGGTCGCTTGCCTCGAGTGCAGACTGCAGTGCCTCAATCGCGGCGTCCATAGACACCAGATGGATGTGAGGGAGTTTGATCGGGACCAGATGAGCCCATGACGTGTGATCGTGGGTGGCCCGTGGATGAATGGGAGGCCGTAAAGACCACACACGACTGCTTCGTGGACAAACATGTCGAGGATCAGAGTGAATCGAGACAGGTTTTGATGCCCCTTGTAGTGGGATCTTCCTTGCGTGCGTCGGCGCATGTACAAATATCCCGCCCCGGGCATCATAAATTTCCGTGTCGATGTCGTAAATTACACATTTCATACTGAGTCTAGATGTATCCAATAGATAGAAAAAGCTAACACAGAATCCGCACCCCGACAACATCACGACAACTTTCACGAGTATGCAGCTTCAACAAACATCCTTTCGATCGTGCAGCACAAGAAGATTCATGCAGACTCTCTGCGAGGGTGGTTCCTGTCTTCGCGGTCGGTTCCAACTGTACTTCCAGTCAATGATGTGAACAATCCGTGAACTCGGGGACCTAGTTGCGAGCCAGCACTGAAAAACGCCCTTTGGAGCTGGGACAAATCCAGTTGGGTATGGCCTCGGGCTCTCCAGATGCACCACACCACCAGGAAGGCTACTGGGACCATGAAACCAACCGCACTGAACCGCAAAGACGTATTTTCTGGAGAACACCACTGAAAAGCGGCACCCGCAAAGAAAAGGACAATGCTGTAAAAGCGTGGTCACGAAAACTGGCCAAACTACAAATGTGCTAGGACTTACCCCCACATGAGGAAAGTCTGCGGAAGGCCGTAGATAATAGCAAGTTTCTCAAGGCCATGTTTCTCGTGCCATAACCCGTGCAAGAATTTAGCCTGTTTGATGTTAGAGAACCTACATGTCGTGCATGAGAAAGGAAAGCTTACTAACACTCTCAGGCGCGGTGTTCCTCTCGTCCATACTGCTTCGT
>JBBPMT010000894.1:0-10730 GCA_038090455.1 Garcileccinum viscosum | reverse complement strand
TCTCAATAGCCCCTGACCTGGGTCACATGACCTAGTGACATAATTTGTAGCCAGGGGTTTGTACATTATTTGTCTCCACCAAAGCTAAGTGAAATTCCCACGAGTGATTGCGGGGCGCTTTGCGCCCCGGTTTGGGGTTAGGGATTGGAACGCTTTTTGGAGTCACTATATATTTGCCCATCAAAATCTCTGCAAACGTCACCTGTCTTCTTTATACCAAAGAAGGATGGAAAGAAACGAATGGTCATGGATTATAGATATCTCAATGAAGGAATGGTGAAAAACAATTATCCTTTACCCCTAATCTTGCAAATTATAGAGAAATTGAAAGGAGCAAAGCTCTTTATCAAGATGGATCTCTGATGGGGATACAACAACATGTGCATCAAAGAAGGTGATGAATGGAAGGGAGCTTTCGTTTGTCATTTAGGGTCTTTCAAACCTCTTGTCATGTATTTTGGAATGTGCAACAGCCCTGCCATGTTCTAACAAATGATGAACGAGATATTCTCAGACATGGATGATGTTATCATTATTTACCTCAACGATCTATTGATATTCTCAAAAGACAACAATAGAAAGAAGCATATCGAATTACTACATAGAGTTTTAGAAAAACTCCAGAACAATGATCTGTTTGTCAAACCCGAGAAATGCTTCTTCGGAGTCACTAAAGTTGACATGCTAGGTATGGACATCTCTGAACATGGCATATCGATGAATCATGAAAAAGTGAAAGGAGTGCAAGATTGGCCAGTATCCACCACATTGAAAGGCATGCGAAGCTTCTTAGGCTTAGCCAACTTCTATCGCCAATTCATAGCCAATTATAGTCTCATTGCTCAACCTCTACACGATCTAACAAAAAAAGATCAACCCTGGATCTGGGGAAAAGACCAACAAACAGCGTTTGAGACGCTTAAAAGGGCATTCACCTCGGCTCTGGTATCAGCATACCCAGACAACACAACCCCATATAGAGTCAAATGCGACGCTTCTGACTTCGCTGTAGGCACAGTTCTCTCGACTAAAATAGACAACAAATGGCATCCCATGTCATATATGTCCCATAGCATGACCCCCGAACAGCGCAACTACACCATAGCTGATAAGGAAATGTTAGCTATTATACTCGCACTGGAACAATGGAGACACCACCTAGAAGGTGCACGTTATCAGTTCGAGATATGGACCAATCATAAAAATTTACAATGGTTCATGAAAGCTCAAGACCTTAATAGACAACAAGTGCAATGGGCAATGTATTTATCTCAATTCGACTACATACTGGTAAACAAACCCAGTACATCTATGGGAAAAGTGGACACACTCTCCTGGTGAGAGGATCACATGATTGGGATAGAAAATGACAATAAAAACCAAATCATTATCCCTGATCATCGTGTGCAGGTGACGCTAGAAATAGCTCTCTTCGATAAAATAAAAGAAGAGCAATCTAAATATAGCAACCCCAACAAATCTATAGATCGGAACAGGATATGGTACTATAACGGCAAAATATGGGTTCCAACTGAATTAAGACAAATGGTGATCACCATGTTCCACAATCACCCTCTATTTGGTCACAAAGGCACAGATAAAACCGCTGAATTCATATCACGCTACTATAGTTGGCCAGGAGCCAAAAACAACATAGTCACATATTGCAAAGCCTGTGACCGATGTGCATGCATGAAGCCAAGCAACAAAGTGCCTGCCGGCAAACTCCAACCATTAGAAACCACAGAAGGACCTTGGAAGTCAGTATCAGCTGATTTCATCACAGAACTACCTGAAAGTCATGGGTTTGATAGTATCCTCATGGTGGTAGATTGATTCTCAAAAGAAGTCGTCTTCATTCCCATGAAGAAAACAGTTATGGCACAAGAAACAGCTGAACTTTATAGAGACTACATATGGTGCCACCATGGCCTACCTGATAGCTTGGTCAGCAACTGAGGACCTCAGTTCACATCCCAGATGATGATGGACTTATTAAAGCTTCTATCTATAGAAAAGAAGATGTCAACAGTGTATCACCCGCAAATGGATGGACAAACTGAGCATGTGAACAGAGAACTTAGTCAATATCTCTGCCTATACATCGCAGAAAAACAAGATAAATGGGTTGAATGGCTAGCCCTCGCCCAGTTTAATATAAACAATACGAAATCATTGGCAACTGGTTTTGCACCCTTCCAGCTCACCAAGAGCTTCACCCCTCATATTGGTTTTGAAAACACAATAGTCAAAGCACAGGCTGCTAAAGAATTTGCCGACCAGATGAAAACCAACCTGCAACTCACTAAAGAGAATCTGGAACGCACACATCATAGGATGAGTCAGCAAGCTGACAAACATTGATCCCATGCACCAGAATATAAATCAGGCGATCTTGTAATGCTATCAATGGAGCATTTAGATCTCACAGAGTGACCTTCTAAAAAGCTAACCAAATGATGGATAGGACCCTATCAGGTCATCGATATGTATAACAATGCCATCAAACTCTTATTCCCTAAATCAAACCGTGCCCACAACATTGTCAACATATCATGTGTTAAACCTTATATAGAACCACTTGAAGGACAACTTATCCAACATTCCGGACTGGTATCCATTGATGACAAAGGAAATGAAGAATTTGAAGTGGAAAAAATAGTCGATTCTCACCCTATTGGCTGAGGATTCCAATATCTAGTACATTGGAAAGGATACGACGAATCCAATCGAACTTGGGAATCAGTGAGCAACCTTAAAAGGTCAGCTAGCAAAGCAATTGCGGACTTCCACAAACTAAATTCCGCAGTGCCGCACAAGTTGAAAATGGCCCGTGAGCTTTTTGACTCGTTGTTTACCATCAAAATAGAAAACTTTACTTTGGAATCCACCACTGAAGCATAGGCAATCTGGAATCTCACTCATAGAAGGGGGGTAATGTTACAACTCTCCTCTATAACCTAACTTTTTCTATCTTATCCCTTCATTTTCCTGATCACATGACTTGATATTTGTCACATGATCAGTCATGTGACCTCACATGACCTTATCAACTTATCTATGACATCATAGCATAGCCTCACTTGTGTTAGCCTTGTTCCTGGGAATACTCCCACACTCGTGAGAACCATATAGCCATATATAGCATACATTAGTAAGTCTTATTGTAGTAGTACCGGCCCTACAGTGGTCCATGCACATCATGTAATAGTATATAAACCTGCAATACAATGACCAGCAGACCTCAGTCTGTTCTGGTTAGATTCCTCCTAGCCTTTACATGCTCCACACCCATAGTTTGTGATTACCGAGGTGACCTAGTTGTGGACAGCTAGTAGTCGCTTTCACTCATTCTATGCCATGTGTGTTCCAGATTCTCTTTAGCAAGTTGCAGGTTGGTTTTCATCTGGTCGGCGAATTCTTTAGCAGCTGGTGCTTTAACTATTGTGGTTTCGAAGCTGATGCAAGGTGTAAAACTCTTTGTGAGTTGGAAAGGTGCAAAACCAGTTGCCAAGGATTTGATGTTGTTTATATTAAATTGGGCAAGGGCTAGCCATTCGGCCCATTTATCTTGTTTTTCTGCAATGTATAGGTGGAGATATTGGTTTAATTCTCTGTTCACACACTTGGTTTGTCCATCTGTTTGCGGGTGATACACCATTGACATCTTCTTTTTGATAGATAGGAGTTTCAATAAATCTGTCATTATTTGTGATGCAAACTGGGGTCCTCAGTTGCTGACCAAGCTATCAGGTAAGCCATGATGGCACCATACGTAATCTCTGTATAGTTCAGCAGTTTCCTTGGCTGTAACTGTCTTCTTCATGGGGATGAAGACAACTTCTTTTGAGAATCGATCTACTACCATGAGAATACTATCAAATCCATGACTTGTGGGTAATCCTGTTATGAAATCAGTGGATACTGACTTTCAAGGTCTTTCCGCAGTTTCTAGTGGTTGGAGCTTGCCAGCAGGCACTTTATTACTTGGCTTCATGTGTGTGCATCGATTACAGGATTTGCAATATATGACTATGTTATTTTTGGTGCTGGGCCAACTATAATATTGTGATATGAATTTGGCGGTTTTATTTGCGCCTTTGTGACTGAACAGGGGATGATCATGGAATGCTGTGATCACTGCTTGTCGTAGTTTGGTTAGTACCCATATCTTGTTATTATAGTATCATATTCCTTCATGATCTATAGATCTGTCGGGTTGACTATATTTGGGTTGTTCCTTTTTTATCCTATCAAAGAGGGCTATGTTGAGCATCACCTGCATATGATGATCAGGGATCATGACCTGATTTTTGTTGTCGTTTTCTATCCCAATGTTGCGACCTCTGTCGTGACCTAACTCTGCCCCTAATCTAGGGTTCCCCATATGGTCTTCCCCCTTTCTTGCATAGCTGCGTGCTTATCCCAGCGCTACTCCCTGGTTACATGACAGCTAGACGCTGATCATCACGTGACATCCCCTATTGGACTATTTGGTACTATTGACACTTTTATAGAGTTCCTGATCCTCGGCCCTTCATCTTCTTGGCCTACGGATCTCATCAGCGATAGATCTTGTATCTTGATAGATCTCAATTCCTATTTCAATCTTACTTCGGCTATCTATAGATCTGCCACACCTCGTGGTATGTGGCCATCTTTCATTGTTCTCACGGTCCCTGGCTTCCATTCTGCCACACCACGTTTATTGCCTCATGGCCTTTATCTATAGCGTACCGCTACCTCATGGACTTATCTTACATAGCCATAGATAGTAAGTACCTGCCCTTAAGGCATGGTCTGTGCGCTTGTATCAATAGTATATAATAGAGCACTAATAGAACTCAACTCCCCAGTCTTGTTCTACTTGGTCTTGTCCCTGATCCTTCACCGGTTTCCAGCGGATTGCCATCATTCTCTATCACCCACAACAGCGACCACTGATAGTAGTAGTTCTACGAGTCCCACCAGCGAGTCTCATCATTTTATCCTCGAGTTACCCATAGTCACCTGGACAAGACGCTGGTACCTCCAAACCCGGCTTACAGACGAATAGGCAGTCATTCACTGCATCTCTTATTCTCGAATACTCACTCCCGATAGCGTTCATAACACCCAATCATGTGATTCTCTCGCCGGGAGAGTGCGTCTGCTTTTCCCATAGAAGTACCGGGTTTGTTCACCAGTACATAGTCAAATCAAGATAGGTACATTGCCCATTGCGCTTGTCATCTATTAAGGTCTTGCGCCTTCATGAACCATCATAGGTTTTTATGGTTGGTCCATATCTTGAACTGATAATAGGCACCTTCAAGGTGGTGTCTCCATTGTTCTAGTGCGAGAATGATAGCTAGCATTTCCTTATCGGCTATGGTGTAGTTGCACTATTCAGGGGTCATACTATGGGACATATATGACACTGGGTACCATTTGTCGTCTATTTTAGTCGAGAGGACAGCGCCTACGGCGAAGTCAGAAGTGTTACATTTGACTCTATATGGGGTGGTGTCATCTGGGTATGCCAGTACCGGGGCTGAGATAAAGGCATTTTTAAGCATCTCAAATGCTGTTTGTTGATCTCTGCCCCAGATCCAGGGTTGATCTTTCTTTGTTAGATCATGTAGGGGTCAAGCAATAAGACTATAATTGGCAATAAATTGGTGATAGAAGTTGGCTAAGCCTAAGAAGCTTCACATGCCTTTCAATGTGGTGGGTATTGGCCAATCTTGTACTCCTTTCACTTTTTCATGATTCATTGATACTCCATGTTCGGAGATGTCCATGCCCAGCATGTCGACTTTGGTTACTCCGAAGAAACACTTCTCAGGTTTGACAAACAAATCGTTATTCCAGAGTTTTTCCAAAACTCTACGTACTAGTTCGATATGTTTCTTTTTGTCATTGTCTTTCGAGAATATCAATAAATCATCCAGGTAGATAATGATAACATCATCTATATCCAAGAATATCTCGTTCATCATTTGTTGGAATGTGGCTGGACTGTTGCATATCCTGAAGTATATGACAAGGGGTTTGAAGGATCCTAAATGACAAACAAAGGCACCTTTCCATTCATCTCCTTCTTTGATACGGACATTGTTATATCCCCATCGGAGGTCCATTTTAGTGAAGAGCTTAGCTCCTTTCAGTTTGTCTATAATTTGCGATATTAGGGGTAATGGGTAATTGTTTTTAACCGTTCCCTCGTTTAAGTATCTATAGTCCATGACCATATGTTTCTTTTCGACCTTCTTTGGTATGAAGAAGATGGGTGACATTTGTGGTGATTTCGAGGGGTGAATGTAGCCTTTGCTGAGCTGATCTTCGATGAAGGCTTTTACCTCATCTTGCTCTTGTGGGCTGAGTTTGATTAAACACCCCTTCTTCGGTATGAAATCCGGTTTGAGATCTACCACATGGTCCCATGGTTTCCTTTCAGGCATCCTCTTGCTTGCCTTTTTGGAGAATACGTCCAGATAGTCATGGTATTCCACTGGTACGAGTTTGGCAGCTTCCATGGTGTTGGAGACATCTATTTGTTCTATTTTGTGGCTATGGTACACATAATCATTTTCATGTAATTTGGTTTTTGATTGCGCGAGGTGTTTTAGTGCTGCATAGCTTGGTGGGCACTTGTCCATTGTGACCATTCCAGCGATCCAATCTATAGTAGGGTTGTGATTGCAGAGCCATGTATATCCTAGGATTAATTGGTTCTTTCCCAGGTTGGTGACATCTGTGTTGACCTTTTCATGATGTCCCTGATAGTCTATAATTAGTGAGGTGGTGTATGCAATGCCGCCTGCTGAGTTTATTGATCCATCCACATTGTAGATTGGTATCACCATATCAAGAGGTTGCATTGGGATTCTATTTTCCTTTGCCCATGTTTGGTCTATAAATATACCAGTGGCACCGCTGTCTAGCAGAGCTTGGCATTCTGTTTTTGTGGTTTTTGTGATTATGTCGATTTTTACAAATAACTCACGGAGTGGTTTTAGTGTTCTCACGCATCACTCCGTCAGGTTTGAAGACAAGTTATTTTTATTTTTTGTACAAACAGAATTAAGCATCACTTCCCAGTGACCGTGCTCCTTATCAGAGTTCACCATTTCAGTTAAGTCGTCTGGTAGGCTACCACATCGAGACGATGGAGATGAAAGACTATTTAAGTTATATTCTGAATCGAGATCTGAAAAACTATTCGAGGTATGTAAAGAAAACAGGTGAGCACTATCTTGGCATCACACTCTTGATCGAGATGGAACTAAATTAAAGAAACTACTAGAAGAGGAAGAAATGAAACTAGGGTCCATATCGATTGTACTACTACCTGATATAGACGATCTTACTCTTTTCCCTGGGTGGCTTCGAGGTCTTGAAAGTACACTCGAGCTGTGTCAAAGTCCATTCCACAAACTGCAGCTTGCCAGTTGATTTGCCCAGCTGGTCTGGGGTTGGAGAGCGTTGCAAGGGGGGTCAATGTTGGTATAGCATGTTGGTTTGTTGATGCAGTTCCTTCTGTGGCGCATATCTTTTTTGACTTGAATTGTAAGCATTCTTTGCGATGCCCTCCACAACGGAATCCACACTTGGCACAGGCAGTGCTCTTTGCCTTATAGTCTTGTGCCAAGTGGCCTTCTTTGCCACAATTGTAGCAGCCCTGAGTGGATCAGCCTATTTCCTCTCGGTTGTCAGATGCAATGGTTCTATCGATATCCATTGCATTGGGGTTGCGGCGGGTTTGGTTCACTTGGAACCGTGACTCAAATGATTCTATGGCATTGGCATATTTTTGTACCATGCTGATGAATGTGTGGAGGCCAGCAGGCCTTTCTCCTTGCATGAACATATGATATATGATGTCTTGCCAGATGGATTGCTCAAGAAGCATTACTCCTGTGCTTTCTTCAACTTGCGCTTGGTCGAAGAGGGCTAGCCACTGGGTGAGAAAGACTTGTGTCCTCTCATTTCATCCCTGTTTTTGTGCAATGAGTCGCCTAGTGGTAATTTCCTTTTCATTGCCGATTCGGAATCAGTCATTGAGCAATTTTTCTATTTGCCCCAGTGACAACCATGGCATGTTGTTGTCACACCACTTCTTGATTTCGGTTCAAGCCCATGCACCTGCACCATTCTTGTCCTTCTCTTCACTTTCAACTCCGATTCTCAAGAAGACTGCCAGGTTCCAGTCCTTTTGGCCACTGGTGCACTGCTCTCTGAATATTGACAAATTGGTTTCTCGGAAGACCAGCATCTTGGTCCACCATTCGTTGAATTTATTGTAGCTGCCATCAAACAGCCCTGGGTCCTTGACAACTTCGGCCCTTTTTGATTTGGGCTCATTGAAACTACTTGCAGGAAGGCGATCGTCGTCTCTCTTCTCTCTTTCTTGGTCCAGATGGGCCTCGAGTTTGCAGTTTCTTTGTTCTGCCACTATCAATTGATCCATTGTCTGTTGCAAGAGCTCGCTGAGCAATGTGAGCTGATCTGTGAGTTGGTGCCCGCTGTTTGTTGAGGAGCTGAGGTGACAGTGGCTCATGATTGGGGTGGTTATTTTGGAGTCTGAGATTGGATCCGGAAGGTTGTACAGGTCCGACATTGTTGTAGTTAAATTCTATGTGTGATTGGTAGAAGTTGAGGGTGTCGTCTTTTAGGACAGGCACTTTATCTAGACAGTGCTCCAGGAATTCATTTTGGAGCCAGAGAGGGAAATCAGGGGCAAATTTGATAGCATATGGGATGTCTCTGACTATGACATCATTCGGGTCAAAGTCTTCATTGATGGGAAGACGTTCAGAGATATCGGAGGAGATGGCAATGTAGTTCTTGTTTCGTAATGCTCTCTAGTCGTCACCGTAAAGGTCAGAAAAGTCCATATACAAGGGGTCTGTAAAAAAAACTCGTATGCATCACAGTTGCACACTAACTCCATGATTGTTGGGGGTGAGGGGAGGAACCAGGTTACTGCCTGGCTACGGCTGATGTTTTAGTACACCAAGACTGCAAATCTTTAATATATAGAAATTGCGATGTGTGGTTTGCACAGTATGCTCTGCTGCGCTGACCCTCTATGTGCTAAGGGATTGATCCTTATTTCTCGGCGGTCAGAAGGGTTTACTCAAATGTGATCTATCCTGACAATGCAAACCGAGGATGATGCCAGACGAGCGTATATATGCAGTGGATGCAATAGTTGCAGTCTACCAGTGGTAACAGTACAACTGGCTGACTATTACAGCAAGTGCCTTGACTCTGGCAATCGAGTATAAAACGAGACAAGTCCCTTGATGCTGGGAGCCGCATATGACAAGGTAAACGGTAGAGTGGGGGTGGCACATAACAGTGCTGGTGAGGTGAAGTAGGGAAGAGGGAGTTTGTTTTTATGAAAGCAACTACTAGCCTATGTGACTAGGTCACCTCAACAAGACAAACTATGGAATGGAGTGTATATGGCTAGGAGGAATCTAACCAGAACAGACTAAGGTCTGCTGGTTGTTGCATTCAAGGTTATATACTGTTACAGGTTATGCACGAACCACATGAGGGCCAGTATTACTACAATAAGACTTACTAATGTATGCTATATAAGGCTATAGTGTTCTCACAAGTGTGGGAGTGTTCCCATGAACAAGGTTACCATGTGTAATGCTATGCTATGATGTCATCGATAAGAGATAAGGTCATATGACTGATCATGTGATGAATATCAAGTCACATGATTGCGAAAATGGAGGTAAATAAATAGAAAAAGTTAGGTTACAGAGGAGAGTCATAACACATTTTCTTGGATCCATCCTTTAGCAAGTGCTAACATTCCAACTAGTGAATTGGGCCTGCATGCATTAAAAATATTTCCTTGTCAGCATTGCATTTGTATTTAACACATGTCATTTTGTTTTCTCATGAGCCTGATCAAGTATAATCTTGAGGCTAAGGATTGTTGAAGGGACTTATGTAAGCAATGATGTCAGAGCTATTGGGATAAACCCTAAGGTGGGGGTAGTGACCAAGTAACAATGGTCTGGGTATTGCTTAGGAGGGTTTGCTATAGACCTCTGCAATTGATGACAATAGGAGTTGACTCAGGAATAAAGGGATATAGGAAATCCTGTTCTGTGGAACCTAGACAGGACTATGGGTCAACTGCCAAGATCTATCAAGATACAATAGAGATCTAGATCAGGAGATCACATTGGTGATGAAGGGTAAAGAGCTGAGCATCTATAAAAGTGTCAATAGATACAAACAAGAGAATAAATGATAGATCATGTGATGACCAGCATCTATGGTCACATGACCTGATAAGATACTCATGGGCACTAATGTGGGCAGCAATCAGGGAAAGGGGAAAAGCCATATCTGGAACTCTAGATTAGGGGCAAGGTAGGTCATGACTGAGGTTCACAACACTACACCCTCTCTATGGTCGAGATTCCAGATTGACTATGTTGGAGATGAGGAGGGAGTGACCTAAACTTGGGGGTCAGTTCTAGGGGAAAATGTGCAAGAGGGAAAGACTACAGTAGCTCAAAAAAGTGTTCCAATGTTTAGCTATCTTGAAAGGATTTGATATTTTCAAGCAAACTGGAAGGAGTTAGCTCTAACCTTTGCTGAGTCATCAATGGTCCTAACCCCTGCCTTGAATATGAGCTCTTGGTCATGTGATTTGGTTTTCATGGCAGTGAGATATAACCATTTTAAAATGACATGTCATTGGGACACTTATT
>JBBPMT010000893.1:0-10731 GCA_038090455.1 Garcileccinum viscosum | reverse complement strand
TTTGCACCAGGTGTATTGACTTCCATTTATTAGGTAATTTGAGTTGATATGCCAATTTTCCAACTTTTTCAATGATCTTAAAGGGACCATAGTATTTGACATCGAGTTTTTGAGAAGTTCTGTCTGACGAGATGTGCATTGCTTCGAGCAGAACTTCATCACCAGGTTTGTATTCTGATGGAGATCGCGCTTTTCAATCATGAAATCATTTCATATCCACCGCTGCTTTCTCCAATGTCTCTTTTGCTTGTTTGAACAAGATTTTCATCTTATTGACAAAATCATTTGCCATTTTGTTTCTTGATCATTTTTGCGTCATAGTGATCGATGGATTTTGACCATAGTTTAATTCGAATGGCAAATATTTCATACTCGAAGAAGTGAGTGAATTGTGTGAGAATTTGGCAAGGGATAGCCAGTGTTACGCTGGGCGTCGAAAGTCTTTGTACCTCGAGTACAACCACAAGCCTAGACGAGAATCTCACGAAGAGTCCGTCGAGTCTAGCTTGGAGAAAGGGGAGCATCAAGTAATACCACAAGCCTCTAGCTTGGAAGAAGGGAAGGTCTCTCTATCTTGCGTGTACACACACCAAGAGCTCGAGGCAGCTGAGAATCGACGCTGAATTGCGTAGAACTAGCTAAAGAACATATACCATAGTGCTACGGGTATTTATAGAGGAGAGTGTGGTGCACGGACCTAGCTATGTCGTAGCAGTGAACGAGAGAAAGACATAAAGAGGAATAGAGATGGAATGCGATGGAATCGCATGGAAGGGAAGTGAGTCATCCGCAGTAAGAGTGAGTCAGAAGCTGCGGAAGGCTATGCGTACAAGATAAGAAGATGAACTGATAAGAGATACGTTGATAACGAGATAGGAAGATAAGAAGATAAGAAGATAAGTCGTTAGTCCGAAGACGGAGGAAGAGAAAACAGAAGGGATCCGTCGGCCGAAAGGAAAAGAGGAGAATCAACGTGAGAAAACGAAAAGAGATGTGATAACGTAACGGTACAACCCTCGGGGACGATGTCAACTGTAACATTACCCCCTTCGTACCTTGGAGACTCCGACTCCAACATAATCCTAAGTCGAATGTCCTCCCGAATTGTGCTCAATGGCATTGTCAACGTCGCGGTCCTCCTCGTTGGATGATTCGACGCAAAAGGGGCAGTCGGACTCGAGATGTCCGATGGTCTCGCAGAGTCGACAGAGGTGGACACGGGGACAGGAGTGAGCAGGGTGTCCTCGTTGGTTACAAAGGCCGCATCTATAAGCCACGCATTGAACGTAAGCGTGGTCCGGGCTGGCACAGACAGGACAAGGAGGTCCAGGGGTCGTCTCAGTAGAAGGTGAATTTCCCCGATCGTTATGTGCAGCAGGGGAGAAATGAGGAGGGGGAATTGGGATGGGCTGACTGACGGGGGAAGGAACTGTGCCAGTTGGTCGAGGATAGGGCTGTCCTGGGAGAGACGGGCGAGAGGAGGTTCGTCGGTGGCGACTAAGGGACGGAGAGGAGGGCGAAGAGAGGGAAAGTCTAGAGGACGTAGGGCTGGAGCGGGACGAAGTCTGTTCCAGAACGACTGGGACGAGCGAGAGAGCTGGGGTCCCCCTTCGAGGGGGATCGGTCCGAAAGGGCTGACTAACCGATGGGGAAATGTTCTCATCCGTCTCGAATGGAGAGGGAAAGGGAGATGAGTGTTCCCGAGCTACTTCGGCATAAAGACGACGCTGTCGATCTGTGAGATGTTCCCAGTGGGGGCGAAGGACATCCCAGAGACGAGAGGGGTGCAGAGAAGCAACGGCGTCAGAAAATCCCGAGTCAACAAGAATGGAGAGGGTGTTAGAATGAAGGTCCATTAATCCTTGGCGAACGGCAGCATATATCGGAGAAGAAGAGGAAGGAGGAGAAGCAGAATTGTAAGAGCGAAGGCGGAGGTATGTATGGTAAAGTCGAATCCCATTATACAATGAGGCGTGTGGAAGCGAAGAAGAAAACACATTCTGTTCCAGAGTAAAAAGCAAATCAGGAGTTTCGAGAACAGCGGCAAAAAGAGCATCGCGAACATGAGAAGGAAAAAGATTAGGAATAATAGGAAGGCTGGGGTAGGAGAGGCCAAAAGTGCGAGAGTACGAGGAGGGGGGAGTGTTGCGGCGAGTGGGACGGCGAGGCATATCAAGACGATGGGGGGAAATCTTTAGGGTGACGGGTCTTATATGCGGCCAGGAGGGAGGCAGTGTTTGACAAGTTCCGTTCCGGTTCCCATGTGTTTTCCGAAGAAGGCCAACCCTTCCACAACACGAGGTATTGGCGGCGGCCACGTGTTCCTCGGTGTGAGAGAATTTGCTCCACTTCGTACTCTTCTTCTCCATTAATTAAGTCAGGAGGGGGAGATAGGAAGTTCGGGCCGTGTTCCGGGGTTTCCCGATAGGACGATAACTTCGAAGCATGGAACGTGTCATTGATGCGCCATGTGGGAGGGAGTTTGAGGCGATAAGATACTGGCGATAGTACCTGAGTAATTTCAAATGGTCCTTCTCGCTTAGGAGAGAGTTTACGAGACGGATAATGGAGGTGGAGGTTTTTGTTATCTAGCCAGACCTTATCTCCGACTTTCCAGGGAGAGAAGCGGGATGAGACGCGTTCCTTCATGAGGCGTTGCGCACGTTCATGGGCGTCAAGGGCTTCTTTCCTTGCTTCGGATAGGAGGGAGAGGCGAGACTCGAGATTGGGGAGGAAGGTTTTGCCGATAGGGGGGTAAGCGCGGGGTTCATAGCCTAAGATAAGTGAAAAAGGGGTCTTTCCGGTGACGGAGTGGATGGAAGAGTTATGGCAGAATTCTGCCATGGGGAGTAGGTCGGCCCAAGCGTCAGGCTTTCCTTCGCAAAAGATGTGGAGATAAGTCTCCAGCTCCTGGTTGACTCGTTCGGTCTCTCCATCTGTCTGAGGATGGTAAGCGGAGGAGAGAGCGAGGTCGTACTTCAGGAGGCGAGCCAATTCTCTAGCGAAGGCAGAAGCGAACTGAGGACCCCGGTCAGAGATACATTTGTCATGGAGGCCGAAACGAGGGAAGATATGTTTAAAAAAGAGGTGGGCGACGTCGGCGGCGGAGGAGGTTTTGAGACAAGGAAGGAAAATTACCCCCTTAGTAAGCCCATGGTCGACTACGACCAAAACAGAATCAAAGCCAGAAGAAAGAGGAAGATCGGTAATGAAGTCCATCGAAATTTGTTGAAAGGGGCGTGTAGCCGAAGAAGAAAGCGGCATAAGCGGAGGAGTGGAAGGATGGATATTAACCTTGGAGGCCTGACAAGTGGCGCACCCAAGAATGAAACGACGAACAAAAGTAGAAAGACCTGGCCACCAATAGTCGCAAGCAACCAGGTTTTGGGTACGAAAAACACCACCATATCCACCAGAAGGAGATTCATGGCAGGAACGAACTATATCATGGCAAAGTGGTTCAGGAACAAAAAGACGATGACGAAAGTATAAAAGTCCATCGGAAAATTCCCAATCATGACGAGAAGCGCGAGGAAGAAGAGAAGTTCCCTCATTGAGGGCGGACAGAGCAGCAGAAGCAAAAGGATCAGAAGATGTGAGAGAAGAAAGTTTGGAAGAAATAGCAATGTCTAGAGTGCGAATGAAAAGGGTGTCTGGGAGAAGAGTAACATCGGCATTGTCGGAGGATGTGTCAATGTCATCACGGCGGGAAAGAGCATCGGCGGGAGCCATAGCGGAAGCGGGAAGGTGGTGGAAGGAAAGGTCAAAGTCTTGGAGGAAGAATTGCCATCGGGCATGGCGGCGAGAAAGTTTGCGAGGTTGGCGGAAGTAGGTCAGGTTCTTATGATCGGTTAAGATGGTGACAGGATGACCTGTGCCCTGAAAGTAGTGGCGCCATTCTTCAAGGGCGTGGATGACGGTGAGGAGTTCTCGATCATAGATATTGTAGTTTCATTTGGTAGGGGAGAAGGTTCTGGAGAGATAGGCACAAGGGTGGAGATCGCCATTGCCATCCGGCTGCATGAGTACCGCACCAGAGGCGGTGAGGGAGGCATCCGTCATAACGGTAAAAGGACAAGTGACATCAGGCATAGCAAGGACGGGTTTAGCAAGGAAAGTGGATTGGAGGCGACGAAATGCCGCTTCACAAGCGGGGGACCAATCCCAAGAGACGTCTTTCTTGGTGAGATCAAGGAGGGGGCGAGCTAGAGTGGAGAAATTGGGGATGAACTTGCGATAAAAATTACAGAAGCCAATGAAGGATCGGACAGCCTTGACCGATCGAGGAGGGGACCAGGATTCGATAGCGGAAAGTTTAGTGGGGTCCATTTGTAACGACCCAGCCTTGATAACCAGACCTAAAAATTCCACTTCGGACGCAGCAAAGGCACACTTCTCCAACTTGAAGTATAATTGGTGTTCCCGGGCACGTTGGAGAACCTTTTGGACGAGGATCCAATGCTGAGAGAGGTCGTCATTATGGATTAAGAAATCGTCCATGTAAATGATAAGCCATCCTTCTGCAATGTAGTCACCAAAAATATGCTGCATAAGGGCTTGGAAGGTAGGAGGGGCGTTGCAGAAGCCAAAGAACATAACGTTTGGTTCAAAGAGGCCCTCAGGAGTGATGAAGGCGGCTTTCCATCGATCTTCAGGGCGAATGAGGACATTGTTGTATCCCCATCGGATATCGAGTTTAGTGAAGATGGTGGAGGGACGGAGTTGATCTACAAGATCCGAGATGCGAGGGAGAGGGTAAGCATTCTTTACGGTATGCTCATTGAGGTAACGATAGTCCTGGCAAGGACGAAGGGAACCATCCTTCTTAGGTACGAAGAAGAAGGGCGAAGCTTGGGGGGATTTTGAGGGAGAGATCTTTCCAGATGCGAGGTGTTCCGCGACGAATTCTTTACACGCTTCCCGTTCCTTTGGGTTAAGCGGGTACACCTTAGCAACCTTGGGGACAAAAGAATCTTTGAGTTCTATAGCGTGGTCGAAAGGGCGAGAGGGAGGGAGAGTTCCGTCAGGTGGTTTCGCGAAGACATCAGCGAAGGAGGCAAGTTCTGGAGGGAGGACGACCTTTTCCTTCTCCTTTTCCATAGCGAGTTCGGTAGAGAGAGTGGTCTTTCGAACCGAGAGGGCGGAATCAGAGAGGTAACGGACTAGATATCATTGAGAGATTGCGGCAGGGTCATCCTGCCGAAGTGAAGAAGAGTGGTCGGGAATGGAAACGACACCGGTTCCCCAGTTGATGTTGGGATTGGCATCCTGTAACCATGGGAGCCCCAAAATGACTTCTTCTTTTCCGCAATTGATTACAAAGAAGTCACGAGGTTCCTCATTATCTCCGATTCGTAAAAGGAGGGTCGTTTTGAGGCGGATAACGCCGCTCTGATTGGGAGTTCCATCAACGTTAGAGACAGCAAGAGGTTTGGGGATCTTTGAAGTGGGGAAACGATGGGTTCTAACAAGAGTTTGATCGATAAAGTTACCCGTGGCTCCACTATCGATGAGGGCAGAGGAATCGACGATTTGTGCACCAGTTTTTGCGGACAAGGAGATAGGAATTCGGATTGACTTAGCATGGGGGGTGGTACAAAATACAGGTGCAAGACGATGAGGAGAAGTAGACGTCGTACTAGTTCTCCTTTTTAAAAACCCTCTTCGCAATCAGAGGTTTCGGCAATAGTGGCAGCTACGGAGACTTCGGGGGTTTCTTCTACAGGCTCTTCCTCATAGACGGTGCGGAGTACCTTAAGTATCTCTTCTTTAGAGACATTTTGATCTGCGACAATCTGGTTAACATATTTTCCAAGGGCAGAGGGAGCCTTAGGAGGACGAGGGGTAGAGCGAGGGGAGGAGGACGAAGAAGTCGACGAAGAGGAGGAACTATGGTTGTTGGCACGGCAACCAACCTTATGACAAACAAAGCAGCGATTCTGCTGAAAATGGTGGGCTTTTTCGACAGGGGAGAGGCGAACAGCGTCAACATCCATGGCGTTAGGGTCCTTGGTGGAGCGGGAGTTATAGAAATATCCTCCTCGGCCAGAGGTGATGTCAGCGATACGCCTTTGTTGAGCGTGGTACTTAGCGGCTTGTTCAATCCATTCCGCAGCCTTGGTAGGTTGTGTCTGTTGGGAGAGGATCATGACAACGAGTTTGGGATCCATCCCAGAGGCAAGGTGTTCGAGGAGGGTGGGCTCATCCGTGATGTTGGCCCGTTGGGCGAGGAGACGAAATTCGGCGACGTACTGTTGGAATCCGCTATCCTTATTGCGGGTATCCTGGCGGAGCGCATAAAGCTTTCGCCGAGCTTCAGAGGCAATGTTGAAAGGGTAGAAAGTGGCAATGAAATCTTTTTCAAGACATGCAAAGGTCTTGTCGGAGGCAGGGACAGAACTATCGTTTATCTTCCCGTACCATCCTTCCGCAAAGGGAACTCCATTTCCCTTGGTCATCTTGTTGAGAAGGACTAGGACCTTCACAGCGTCGTCGGCGTACACAGCCACGTTCATCGTAAAATAGGCCTTCATGGCCTGCAGCCAATGGTTGGCATCTTTCGTTTCTCCTGAAAACGCGTCAGGGAGACCAGCTTTTAGCTCAGGGCGGGACATGGCGGCGGGAGGGGGAGACGAGGGTCGAGAGGGAGGAGGGGAATCTTCAGAGTCGGAGGGGGGAGGACGAAAGCCGCGATAGGTGGAGGACGAAATGGTGGGCGGTCTGCTCGGAAGCAGGAGGCGAGAAAAGAGCTAGTTCTTTTGTTACGCTGGGCGTCGAAAGTCTTTGTACCTCGAGTACAACCACAAGCCTAGACGAGAATCTCACGAAGAGTCCGTCAAGTCTAGCTTGGAGAAAGGGGAGCGTCAAGCAAATACCACAAGCCTCTAGCTTGGAAGAAGGGAAGGTCTCTCTATCTTGCGTGTACACACACCAAGAGCTCGAGGCAGCTGAGAATCGACGCTGAATTGCGTAGAACTAGCTAAGGAACAAACACCATCGTGCTACGGGTATTTATAGAGGAGAGTGCAACGCACGGACCAAGCTATGTAGTAGCAGTGAGCGAGAGAAATACAGAAGAGGAAATCAAAATGGAATGCGATGGAATCGCATGGAAGTAAATGAGTCATCCGCAGTAAGAATGAGTCAGAAACTGCGGAAGGCTATGTGTACAAGATAAGAAGGTAGTCGATAAGAGATAAGCCGATAACAAGATAAGAAGATAAGACGTTAGTCCGAAGACGGAGGAAGAGAAAACAGAAGGGATCCGTCGGCCGAAATGAAGAGAGGTGAATCGACGTGAGAAAACGAAAAGGGATGTGATAACGCAACGGTACAACCCTCGGGGACGATGTCGACTGTAACAAAAGGCGAGACAGTTGAAGAGTTCGTCGTTCGCATGACGCACTTGGTAATAGAAGCCAACATGGACATCGATCAGAACGGAAGGACTCTGATCGACATCCTTCGCACACGCCTGCACAACGACACAGTCAAATTTGTGGAGCGATCGCAACCCTACTTGCTGGAGTCTCACGACTTCGATAGGTGGGTTAGCGCCCTCAAAATCGCCGATGAAACCTTGCGGGATATCAAGGAAAGAAAGCAAGCGTCTAGCTATTACACCAATTGCCGTCCATTCCAATCTGCGCCAAAAACGACAAATACGCAGACATCTACTACTACCCCGGCCGCCGCGCCACAAGTTGGTCCAAACACCCCTGGAACGTTTGGAGCCCAAGGAGGAATTCCGATGGATATCGGGCAAGCGAGAGCAAAAGGGCTCTGCTTCAAATGTGGAAAAGCTTGGCCTTGTCCCGAACATTTCCGTCCCAAAGCGCAACAGAAACGTACCATGGAGTTTAAAGGACATACTCTTGAGTATTACGACATGGATACTTTAGCTAGTGAAATTCGTCAAGTAGAATCGTGTTTTCAGGATGGCCAGTGAAACAGTCTAAGCCTGGCCTTACGCAGTCTGTACCGGTAGTGTTGAACGCTACGAATAAATATGCTCTTCTTGGTACAGATGAGACTGAGAACTTGAAAGTTGAAAGAAAGATCAGCGAAGCAAGACTTCCTACACAGGGTTCTAAGGAAGCTGCAGGTTACGACTTGTATGCAACCGAAGAAAGCATAGTCCCGCCTCACAGTCAAAAGCTTGTGAGTATCGGACTAGCAATGGCGATACCGAAAGGATCATATGGAAGAATTGCACCGCGATCAGGACTAGCGGTCAAACATGGCATCGACGTAGGAGCCGGTGTCATAGATTCAGATTATTGAGGAGAAGTTAAAGTACTCTTATTCAACTTCTCCGATATACAATTCCAAGTAAACAAAGGAGATAAGATCGCTCAAATCATCTTGGAGAAAATCGTAACGCCTCCAGTCGTTGAAGTCAAAAAGCTTGACAATACCCAACGTGGAGAGAAAGGCTTTGGATCAACCGATAAAAAGGTTACAATCCTAAAGCGTGTCGTCCAATCCAACGACGAGAAAGGACTTCGAGAGCCCCAACTCATTGGATCTGTTGACAGACCCTCCTGGCTAAATACGATTGATCCCTGGATGGTCCCTTGGATTAGAAAGGTGTGCCAAGATATGGACCAAAAGCGATCAAAGAACCATCTCCATTCCTTTGTTCACGAGAGCAGAAGAGAAGAAGTTGACGACGACCTTATAAAGGTCTTGAAAGAATCTGATGATGAACAAGCGGATCTTATCTTGCGAGAACTCCAAAACAAACCGCAGTTCATCAGACGGAGTAAAACATTGTCGTCAAATTCCCTCGACGCTATTGTATCCCTCTTGTTCGACAATGGGAAATTACTGCAAACACAAGCGCTGATCGACTCAGGATGTACCGGATCGACGATCGATACAAAGTTCATAAGAGAACACGAACTACCAACACATCGTCTCCCCCGACCCATCCCGGTCTACAATGCCGATGGAACTAAAAACTCCAGAGGCGCAATTACACACTTTGTGGTTGCAGAAATGACCATTGAAGGTCACGTCGAGAAAATTACCTTTGCAGTATCAGACCTTGGAACACATTCTGTCTTCCTCGGTTATGATTGGTTGAAACGTCACAATCCGACAATCGATTGGACGAAGCAAACAATCACGTTCAACTGTGAAGAAACCCACCTCCCTCCCCTCGAACCCACCGAAGACGACGAGCCACAGGAGTGTACTCGACTTTGGAAGGAGGGTAGAGTGTTCAAACTCGATGTTGATTCCTTCCTCCTATCCCGTGGTGTAGCTCAAGATTTAGCAATCGAAGCTAACCAAGCAAAGAAACAATCATCGAAGACATTCGAGGACATTGTCTCGGAAGTCTATCACGAATACAAGGACGTCTTTGCTAAAGAAAACTTCGATGCTCTACCTCCGTCACGCCCCTGGGATCATGCAATCGAACTCCTCCCCGGCGATCACACTGTTGATTGCAAAACCTACAACCTCACTGTGGATGAACAAAAGGAGTTAGACGAATTCCTCGAAGAAAATCTGAAATCGGGAAGAATCAGACCATCCAAGTCTCCGTTTGCTTCAGCATTCTTCTTCATCAAAAAGAAGGATGGAAAGCTTCGACCTGTACAAGATTACCAAAAGCTCAATGCGATTACTGTCAAAAATCGCTATCCACTTCCGCTCATCTCCGAATTGGTAGACATGTTAAAATCTGCCAAATACTTCACAAAACTAGACATTCGATGGGGTTACAATAACATTCGAATGAAAGAAGGAGACGAATGGAAGGCAGCTTTCCGGACAAATCGAGGATTATTCGAACCACTCGTAATGTTCTTCGGATTGACCAATTCCCCCGCCACCTTTCAAACCATGATGAATCACTTATTCCGCGATCTCATAAATCGAAGAAAAGTGGTTGTCTATATGGACGACATCATGATATACACCAAAACTCTGGAGGAACATCGACAAATAGTCAAAGAAGTGCTTCAAATCCTTCAGGATAACAATTTATATTTGAAGCATACAAAGTGCAAATTTGAAGTCCTAGAAACCGAATACCTAGGACTGATAATTTCGCAAAACGAGATTAAAGTCGATCCCACCAAAGTAAAAGGTGTTACGGAATGGCCAATCCCCAAGTCTAGAAAAGAACTCCGAGGATTCCTTGGCTTCCTCAACTTCTATCGACGATTCATGAAAGACTTCGCTAAGATAGCACGACCTCTTAACGAATTGACATCGGAAAAGAAAGAGTTCGAATGGACAGAAGCTTGCCAAAAAGCATTTGAGCAATTAAAGGCAATGCTCACGTCCGCTCCAGCTCTTGTAATGCCGAACAACGACGATGTCTTCCAGGTAGAAACTGATGGATCAGGAATCGGCATTGGAGCCGTCCTCTCACAAAAGCAAGAAGATCGATGGCACCCAGTCGCCTTTATCTCTAGATCCCTTAACGACGTGGAAAGAAACTATCACGCAGCAGATTTAGAAATGGCTGCTATTATCTTCGCTCTGAAAGAGTGGCAACACTACCTACTGGATGCCAAGCACCCGTTCAAGATTCTTACAGACCACAAGAATCTAGAGTTCTTTAAGAAACCGCAAGATCTCTCGAGACGACAGGCATGATGGATGCAATTACTCCAAGAATACCATTATGTACTTGCCCATCGACCAGGAAAAACCAATCCTGCCGACCCTCTTTCTAGATGCCCCGATTTCGAAAGACAAGATAAGGATAATCAA
>JBBPMT010000891.1:0-10733 GCA_038090455.1 Garcileccinum viscosum | reverse complement strand
TTCAAGGCAAGGGTTAGGGCTATTAATGACTCAGCAAGTGTTAGAGCTAATTCCCTCTGGTTCACTTGCAAATGTCAAATCCTTTCAAAATAGCTAAACATTGGGACACTTTTTTGAGCCACTGTAGATGATACTTAGAAATGGTACACAGAACAACCCCTGGTACCTAAAAGTTGTCCATAGTCAGGGGCCACTCAATTCAAAGCATCCTTCATAGGAATAGATGGAACATTTGCATAACTCCTTATGGTTGATCATGAGATGTACCATTGTACACAACATAAACAGGGCAAAGTGGGAGGATTAAGTGTAGTGGAGTCACAAAACCAGATCCTAGATGCTTTGCATGAGGAACTTCAGTGGCTTCAAGAGAATCTGGATTTCATCACTCACTTTGATACAAAAGGGAATGAAACCAATAAACTGCTGCATGTAGAACTAGAGGTGAATTGAAAGATCTGCTGACAGCAGTGAAGAGTGTTTTGAGGATCCTCGCAGACAGAACTCCAAAGGATATGTCATCCAAAGAAAGTGCTTCCAAAATCATGAATACTGGTAAGTTTTTACAATGAAGTTGATTGAGAAACTGACATGTTCTACAGAATCGAAATTTCACCTCAACTTCTATTATGCTAATCCACTCATCTTACTGACCATGCTTATCATGGTCATCCTGAATGTCTTTGGACACCTCACCCACTCTTGGAGTAATGCCATCTTAGCACTCCTGAATTTTCTGCTAAAGACTGCTCTCCACTCTCCCATGCAACCTCATGCCATGCCAAATACAACAGAATCAGAGACAGAAACCTACTATATCCTGCATGATATCCAATCAGTGCACCAGAAATTTGACCTAGAACCCTCTATGCAGACACATGCTACATGTATTAGGTGTTGCTGCATATATGTGCCAACCATAAAGAACAAGAAGGTCACTAAGAGAACATATCCTGAATAGTGCAGCTTTGTCAAGTATAGGGATGGCAAATCTTATGGGCAGCTTTTAGTTAAGATAATGAAGTCAAATGGGATTAGAGTCACTGTACCACTAAGGCCATTCATCGTACAGGATTACAATGACTTTCTAGCTGGAATACTGAGTCATCTAGGCCTGGAGGCAGTGCTGGAGCATGGAGCCAGGCTAAATGACAAGCATCAGCTATGGGATTTAAAGGATGAAACCAGAATCACTGAAATAGTAGGACCTAATGGTAAATTATTTATGGATGGGCTACAAAAGAATGACCTCAGGCTAGCCTGGAGTCTCTCTGTTGACTGGTTCAATTCTCGTGGAAACAAGACTGCAGGTAAAAAGAAGTCAGTTGGCTCCATTGCCATGGCTTTACTTAATCTCTCTTCAAGCCTTCATTACAAAGCAGAAAATCTATATGTTGTTGGTGTCATTCCTAGCCCCAAGAAACCCTCACTGGAGGAAATCAACCATTTCCTTCACCTTCTTGTCATCATCTTCTTACCTACATGGAAAAGAGAGATATGGTTCATAAAAACTGTTGAGCACCTAGAGGGTTGATTATCACAATCTGTCATTGCACTGGCTATTAACAACCTACCTGCCACTCAAAAGGTTGGGGGTTTCACAGGACCCAATGCTGAACATCTATATAACCTATGTTGGTTACAAAAATCAGAGAAGGGTAACTTTGCATCCAACACATGAAAGCTTTGTACTTGTAAAGAATACTGGAAAGCTGCAGTTCAATGGTGAGATGCAGACTCAAAGAAGGAACACAACAAAATCTTCAAAGAGACAGGTGTATGGTGGTCTGAACTCCTTAGGTTGCCATACTGGGATCCTATACACTTCCTCATCATCAACAGAATGCACAATCTCTTCCTTGGCCTAGTACAATATCATTTCAGAGACTTTATTGTAATCAACAAGCCAGCAAGCCAAGAGCATTGCAAGTACCATCAGGTATAGGGCAAACCAGTTGATGACAAAGAACTACAATAGGCTAGAAGACTAGTTGAATCAGGGGCATCTACCATAGCACTCAATTGAGTCCACTTACCAATCTTGTTAAAGTTAGTGAAGGAACAAGGAAGGCCCCTAGTGTTGCCCATTGATGAAAAAACTAAGGAAAAGAGTGAAGCGGTAGCTATCGAGAGGTCAAGGATTTAGGGTTAGGAATGAGGATACGTGCCGGGTTACACGTCTATCGGATACCGCTTGTAGGGTTACAACCTACACAGTCGTCCTATCGGGGGCTCGAAGATAAAGATGAGACTCTTGAGGTAGTCGCAGATGGCGGGAACTGATCACTAGAGGACCCCAAAGGGTACTAGGACGAGAGCCGAATATAACAAGACTGGGGAGTCTTGCTATCGGTAATTACACTCTATATATACTATGCTACATTGTGCACGGACCATGACATAAGGGCCAGCACCTACTATAAGGGGTTACATAGATAAAGCCATAAGGCAACAACGTGGTGTGGCAGCACGAGGCCAGGGACCGTGAGAAGTATGAAAGATGGCCACGTACCATGAGGTGTGGCAGATCTATAGATAGATGAAAGGAAGATCAAGATGCAATCGAGATCTATCAAGATACAAGATGCAGAGATCGATACGAGATGAGATTGTCAGCCGATGAAAGGTGAAGAGGCCAGGCGTCTACAAAAAGGTAAACAATAACAAATACTCGTGATGACGATAGTGTCATGTGATGACCAGCGTCTAGCTGTCATGTGACCAGGGGAGAAGCACTGGGGATAAGCGCGCGGCTATGTCTGGAAAGGGGGAATGCCAGATGCGGAACCCTAGACTAGGGGCAAAGTTAGGTTACGACAATGTTCGCAACAAAGAGATCTAGTCAGCATGCTATGCCAGGTGAGTATCATTGACATTATGTCTGTATTCAAACTAACCTAATATCCATTCCTTCAAGCTGGAATCAGCTCTGGCACTAGGAGGTATCCCAATGGTGATCAACGAACAGGATGGCCCTATAGCTGAAGGGATCCTCCCTGGAGAAGAAGCTGTCAAGGACTACCTCAACACAATTGTAAAGAAGTCCATATTCAATGAGCCACTCATGAACCAGGAGATCAACCAAGTTCAAACTCATCTTCGCACAATTACCTCACCAACATGGCATTGTGGCCCCCTGAAAAACCTCGGTGATGCCAAACATGGAAAGCTTAAAGTGGAATAATGGAGAACATCCATTGAGTTTGACCTACCTGTCATCCTTCTGAAATTGTGGGCTAATGGTTCACATTCCAACAGCAAGACCAAGAAATATGTGTAGAGAGAAAAGTTGGTGCACAGCATGATGTTGCTGGCCATGGCAATCTAATGGACTATATCCTATACCACCTCCAAACTACATGCATGTCACTTTAAAGATTATCTGAAAGCATACCTTGAATCCCTCAGGTCAATATATCCTGAAATTGAATGGCAACCAAATTACCATATAGCGTTGCATCTAGATATATTCCTTTTGAGAGGTTAATAGGGTGTCTACAAAAGACAAATACAAATCACAAAATTGGTGTGTCAAAGTGGTTAAATCAAGAGAATGTTCTTACCTATAGATATAGGTGAACTTGAAGCAACAATGCTGAGAACATTCTGTGCAGCTGTAAGAATCAAAGTGGTCCTGCAACACCCCAAAGCACCAGCTATCATGAAGAATGCAAACAACATTTTAAAACAGTGTAGCCAGACATCCAATAGTGAAGCTCTCTCACTTGACATGGATAATTTCCAAACAGTCACCCTTAAGGATAAGAAAAAGTATAGTGTCAGCAGTATGCAGAAGGTCATCAAGATCAATATAGAGATGAAGACAAGAAGAGTAGTCATGAAGCCATTGAATAGGATAAGCATAATACACAACAAAGAGTATTTATTCTACTAACCATGCCCATAGATTTTACTCTGAGAAGATGGTAGGACAGAGAGAAGAACTTGCATTGTAAAAGGGAGTTGCATGTAAGCTACAGTGCTGAGGATGATGTCCCCATTTCCAAATGTCAGGTGTTAATGCTAAGGGAGGCATGAGGAAACATTGAATGATTTCAAAAAGTAGAGGTCATACCAATTGCAGATCAGTGCATTTTGATTGTACTAGGCATGCATTTGTCGCAATCACTGTCTATAGTGACATTAGGAGATATAGCAACAAGAGAGAATTAATGTACTCAATGCCATTTGAGAGGCCTCCCAACTGCAGACAATCAATGTGGAACTATTGATTTTGTTCTATTGTGATCATCAACCATGCTTAGGGCAACAGAAAACTGATCTCTAAGGTCAATTGTCAAAGTCAACAATACTGATGCCAACATATGTTCTTTACATATCTACAACTCTACTACATAAATGTAAGGTACCAAGGGGCATAGTAACCATCTCTTAAGTGACTTGGACATAGTGGAAAAGAAGAAAAAAAAGGTGGGAAACTTTCAGAGTTAAATAGTGTCCAGCAATTTGTATCATGTGACATCCTTTTTTGGAGCAAGTGGCCAAGCTACTCAGCTTCTCCCAGCAGAGTGGCTGACACTATTTAGGCAGCACCACATGACTAATCTTTTCTTTTTTCTTCCACTCATCATCCAAAGTTCATAATGTAATTGTAGCGGCCTAGTTAGTATACTAGGTAAAATAAATTCATATAGCTATACAATATTTGAGAACAGTACCTAGTAACAATTGCACAAAGTGGCATTAATAAAAACTAACAAAAACTTTGGTCCAAATGGGTGTGTCATCAGGAGCTTCACACAAAAGTGATGCACTAATAAATGATGTGCTGATGGGTTCATTTATGGTTGTAACACACAAGCCAATCATACCCAGCTCCATGCAATATTGTATTAGGGGTGACAAAAAGTTCTACTCAGAATAGCTGCATCTGTTAGGTAACCAGATGCAAGTCATTGTCTTTGTGTCATGATCAGATTATCCTCATATAATATAAGTCAAAGAGCATGGCAAGCACATTATCAATAACAATGCCCAAAATCATGTCCCACTGGTCATATGCATATGACCAATTTTTCCCTCCTCTTACATGCCAATCCATTTTTCCCCCTGAATGCCCTGTAACTCCTGTACTTTTGACATTGCATAAAGTCTTTCCATGTGAGGAGGAGTCAGCAACTTCAGTGATCCAGGTGCAAGAACAACTGCTGGCTGTTTCTACAGCCATACCTTCATCCTTAATATGCAAGCCACAGAGAGAAGTTTCTAGAATCAGTTATGGTGGATATAACCTTCAAGCCAAACTTGGCTGGCTACCTACTGAGTATGATGAAATTTGGGTATGTATAGATCATTCCATTATAGATGTCTAATGTATGGTTCATTCCAGAGCTTTATTATCCACTTGGCAAGGGAATACTTGAATACCAGGAAATCATGGAGCAGGCAGCAAAATGACAGCTTAAACATGGTTTTCATGAATGTCTATACTCAATTCAATGGAAATCTACCTAAAGAATAGTGCTGGTTGTGGTACAAACTAGTATGAAATGATGTAGACAATACTCCTGCTTTCCTCCCTATTTACATTTAAATGCAATTATTATTTGTGAACAAACAGCATGATTTGAGAATGAGTGACATGATTTGGGTATGCCTACTCAGGAATTTCAACCACAATAACTCTACTAAATGGTATTATACTTTCCAAAGCTGGTGATCCATTCAGCCATTGGACAGTGACCTGTTTGTGCCTTGGAGGCTACCTTTAAGACACTCAAGACAGAGCCAATGGGTTCTCCTCCTTTGACACTCTTGATGACCATACATAGTGTGCTTTTCTTCACCAGATGGTAGACTTCCAATGATTTCTTGAGAATGCCATCTTGGTGAAGTGCCATCCCTTTCTTCCACCCAGTAATGTGGATTGCTATCTGGCCAGGTGGAACAAGTCTGTTCACACTTTCAAACAGGTTAGAAACCTCCATCCTACAGAGCCACCCAGCATATGATTCTCACCATCTCAAGCCAATGCAGAAGATCACATGGAACCTTTGGAGCAATTGTAGCATATTGGGATGGCACATGAATTTGTGAACCAGATAAGATGTAAATAATGTGGCTGAGAGGCACATACAGTGAGGTGCAAAACCATTGCAATACCTAACCTCAAACTGGGGCACAAAGCACCCCACAATCACTCGTGGGAATTTCACTTTGCTTTGGTGGGAACAAATAAAGTACAAACCCTTAGCTACAACCTTGTCCCCAGGGTCATGTGATTTCGCTTACATACTGCAAGGATACAGCCATTTCAAAACATCAATACCATTGCAACAATTTTGCACCCTTTGCTTATTACATTGAAATCAAGTGTTATTTGGTTATGTGTGGTCATACAAACAAACATACACATATTAGAACCATGCCTGAGTTTAAAATAGTTTACACACATCTTTGTTTCCAACCACAACCATCATGAGAACCATCTCTCCTATTCAAAAACAAACCATCCTCTCTATGCTTGATGCTGGCCAATCTGCTCACTCTATTGCATCCATTACTGGTCTTAATATGTCTACCATATCCAGATTATGCTCCAAAGAGTGTTCTGAGCTCCAAAAAGCTACTGGAGGTTGTCCATCCAAGGTTTCCTCTGTCAATATCCAGCATGCCATTCATTCTATCTCCTCTGGAAAGGCAGAGAATGCTGTTCAGGTGACCAAGGCACTCACCAATATAGTCAACCAGCCTCTCTCTACCACCACAGTGCACAGACAGTTGAGGAAGACAGGTATGAAAGCTGTGGTCAAGTCCAAATGACCTCTTCTTTCAGCCAAGCATTGTAAGGCTCATCTAGACTTTGCTTATGCTCATAAAGATTGGACTCTGGAGGACTGGAAGAAGGTAGTATGGTCTGATGAGACCAAAATCAATCGCCTAGGGTCAGATGGGTGCAAGTGGGTGTGGAAAAAGGCAGGGGAAGGGCTAAGTGATAGGCTGGTAGAAGGTACAGTGAAGTTTGGAGGAGGTTCTTTGATGATGTGGGGCTGTATGACTTGGCAGGGAGTTGGCTATGCTACCAAGATTGATGGTAGGATGGATGGGGACCTTTACCTTCAGATTTTGAAGGATGAACTGCTCAATTCTTTGCAGTTTTATGGTCTTGATCCTCCTAACATCATCTTTCTGCAGGACAATGATCCCAAACATACTTGCAAGAAGGTGAAGGATTGGCTTCAGGAGCAGGATTTTCATACTATGGTATGGCCTGCACAGTCTCCTGACCTCAACCCCATTGAGCACCTCTGGGGTTACCTCAAAAGAAGACTAGCAGATCATGATTTCTCTCCTAAGGGGATTCATGAATTGTGGGAGAGTGTTCAGGTTGATTGGGAGGGAATAGCAGTTGAAAAGTGTCAAAAGTTGATAGAGAGCATGCCTAGAAGGATTGAAGCAGTTATCAAGGCAAAGGGAGGCTATACCAAGTACTAATATACCCTGGAAAGCAAAAAGTGCAAAACTGTTGCAATGGTATTGGTGTTTTGAAATGGATGTATCTTTGCAGTATGTAAGTGAAATCACATGACCCTGGGGACAAAGATGTAGCTAAGGGTTTGTATTTTATTTGTTCCCACCAAAGCAAAGTGAAATTTCCATGAGTGATTGTGGAGTGCTTTGTGCCCCAGTTTGGGGTTAGGCATTGCAACAGTTTTGCACCTCACTATATATATTGTGAATGCACAACCAGCAGACCTTAGTCTGTTCTGGTTAGATACCCTCTAACTTATATGGATCCCCCTAAGTGTTTGTGATTATTGAGGTGACCTAGCATAAGCTACTGGTTGCTTTCATAAGCACAGACTCTCTCTCCATTACCTTACCTCACCAGCACCATTATATACCCCCACTACCCACTTCTCTCTCATTGCTTGCATAGTCAGACCCCAGACTTAAGGGGATATACTTGATCACCAGAGTTAAGGTGCTACCTGGATAGCAAGTGGTTATATATGCTTGTCCAGCATTGCTTCAGTTCACATTGTCAGGGTAGATCACATTTGAGTGGACCCTTCTGACTGCCAAAAAACAAGGATCAATCTCTTAGTCCATATTGGGTCAGGACAGTGGAGACAACTGTGCAAACCTTACATCGCAGACTCTATAAGTTTAAGATCTGCAGCCTCATTGAGCTAAATTAAGAGCCATAGCCAGGCAGATCCCTGATTCTCCACCTTGTACCCAACAATCACAGAGTTACTGTGTAACCACAACACATAGGAGTTTTATTTTTAGCATGGTTTTATGGACTTTTCTGATCTATACAGCAACAATTGATGAGCACTACAAAATCACAACTACATCTCCATCTCCATCATTATCTCCAAACAACTTCCCATCGATGAAGACTTTGACTCCAATAACACCATAGTACGTGATACACCATATTCAATAGAATTCACCCCTGATTTTCCTGACTGGCTCCAACATGAATTCCTTGAACATTGTCTAGACTGCACCCCAGTCCTCTCAGATGACACTCTCAACTTCTACCAAGCTCAAATAGAGTTTGACTACCATAATGAGTGGCTCCCATCTCTTTGATGTTCCAAGCCCCCTTCACACCCCTATCATGAGTGTGACATCTCTCTGCAGCTCGAGATGAGATCCCACTGCCACACTCACCGATCAGCTCAAATTGCTGACTGAATGCCTGTCAACTATGCTGGTCAGGCTGGAAGTGGCTGAATCAAAGGCCAAAGACCTCCAAAACCAGCTGGACCAAGAATACCAGGAAAGGGCAGAGGAGGCAAGTGAAAGGCCAGTGAACTTGAGCAAGACATCTAAAAAGGCAGAAGTAGTAAAAGACCCAGGAATGTATGATGGGTCCTACTCCAAATTCAATGAGTGGTGGACAAAAATGCTCATCTTTAGGGAAATGAACCTGTGCATGTTCAGTGAACATAAATTAAATGGCAAAAAGAATTGGAATCTTGCTGTATTCTCCTGCATTGGCACCAAGGGAGAAAAAGTCAAAAACAGAGCAGGTGCCTGGATGCAAACCAAAATCAAAAAGCACTGTGATCTAGATGTACTGTGGCTAAAATGGCAGGAGCTAAAAAATCCTTGCCAACAGGTTCTGAATTGAGAATGAAAAGGAAATTGCAACCAAGAAACTAATGGCACAAAAACAATATCAAAGTGAAAGGACACAAGTATACCTGATACAATGGCTCATGTTGTATGATCAAGCAGAGTGCAATAAGGCAATGGGCATAGTCTTGCTCAAACAAAGAGTTCGACAAGATATCATCAAGCATATATACATGCAAGGTGAAAGACCAAATAGACTGCACAAATTTATATGAAAAGTGCAAGATTATGCCAATGCCCTTGAGTCATTTGAGTCCCAATTTGATGGATCCTGCCAGAACCACCAGAATCCTTTGCATGGACATTGATGTCACACAAACCAACAATCATGAGATAAACTGCAACTCACAAGGCTGCTACAATTGTGGAAAAGAGGGTCACCTAGCACATGACTGCAAGGCTAAGAGTACAGCCTGTGCAGAGTGCAGGTTCAAATGAGGTGGGCACTGCAAAGAGTGCTCAAAATTCAAATCAAGGCAAGTCTGTGCCACAGAAGGAACTGCACAAACAAACCAAAATGCCAGACCTCTCCTCAGTTGCCTCCTTGCCACCCTCTTGAGACCTGCTGGACAGGTAAATTGGGAAGCTGCCATTCAAGGCATGAACCTCAAGGCAGCATGCATCTATTTTGGGGATCTTGAGTCCACACAGGGACAAGAGTCAGCTCAGATACATTGAGTAGTATATTGAGCGATATGGACTTTGGATACATACATAGTTTATCCTCCAATTTTTTTAATTTAGTTCCATCTCAATTAAGGGTGCAACACCAAGATAGTGCTCATCCATTTTCCTTACCTACTTCCAATAGTTTTTCTGATCTTGATAATGATGTAAATTTAGATACAAATAGTTTTTTTTCCTTATCTCTGGTATCTTGATGTGGTAGCCTACCAGATACTGTAACCAAAATGGCAATCTCTGAAAAAGAGTGTAATCACCAGAAAGTGACACTTAATTCTATTTACACAAAACATAAAAAATAGCTTTTCTGTTACAAATGCTATCAGTTAGTGAGGATCGAGGAAGAGATGCAGCAGACGGCTGCCTATTCGTCCATAAGCCAGGTTTGGAGGTACTGGCATCTTGTCCAGGTGACTATGGATAACTCAAGAGTAAAGAGATGAGACTCACTTGTGAGCTCATAGAACTACAGCCGGGTGGTCGATGTCGGTGGTGACAGATGGAGAACCGGGGCGATCCGCTAGGACTCTGTATAGGAACTAGGGACAAGACCAAGTAGAACAAGACTGGAGAGTCGAGTTCGTATCGGTGCTATATTATATACTACTGGTACAAGTGCACAGACCATGCCTTAAGGGCAGGTACTTACTATCTATGGCTATAAGGTAAGTCCATGAGGTAGCGGTGCGCTATAGATAAAGGCAACAAGGCAATAAACGTGGTGTGGCAGCACAAGGCCAGGGACCATGAGAAGTATGAAAGATGGCCACTTACCGCGAGGTGTGGCAGATCTATAGATATGTGAAAGAATGCGAGATACGATTGGGATCTATCAAGATACGAGATCAATCGCCGATGAGATCCGTAGGCCGGGAAGATCTGAAGGCTGAGGATCGGGAACTCTATAAAAGTGTCAATAGATACAAATAGTCCAA
>JBBPMT010000890.1:0-10747 GCA_038090455.1 Garcileccinum viscosum | reverse complement strand
TGATATTTTCCTTGCCTGGATGGATCTCTTTAATAACCCTGGCCACAGTAGACTTTCCTAGACCAGTTTGGGAGGATATCATTCTAGCTGAAAGGCCAGATTCAGAGAGAAAAAGGATATTGGCTCTAGCAGTAGAAGAAATGGATTTCCTAGTGAAGTAGGGTTATTTGGGTGATAGCCCTACTCTTTATATTGCTCAGTATTATGTAACTTACACAATTAGACAGGGTTGAAGCATAGCATCCATCAGAACCTTATGTTATTTACTAAATAATGGCTTATAGCATTAGGGTCAAATAAGTGTCTGTTATGAACTCCCTCCATAACCTATCTTTTCCATTTTTATTACCTTCATTTCCCCGATCACGTGACCTTATCCTTATCTATGACATCATAGTCTAGACTAACATGCAATAACCTCATTCATAAGAATATACCCACACTCATGAAAATACTATAGCCTTACATAGCAGTAATAGATAGCTTATCAATAGACACAGCCTGGTCTGTGCACCCTGTATTGTAGTATATAATGTGAATGCAGATGACCAGCAGACCTCAGTCTGTTCTGGTTAGTTTCCCACTAGCCTATACATGCCCACCTTCATAGTTTGTGATTATCAAGATGACTTAGTCCTTGTGGCTATTGGTCACTTTCAGTGTCCCAATGACATGTTATTTTGAAATGGTTATATCTCACTGCCATGGGAACCAAATCACATGACCCAGAGCTCATATCCAAGGCAAGGGTTAGGGCTATTAATGACTCAGCAAGTGTTAGAGCTAATTCCCTCTGGTTCACTTGCAAATGTCAAATCCTTTCAAAATAGCTAAATATTGGGGCACTTTTTTGAGCCACTGTATGTAATAGTGACTCAACTTTGGGCCAGAGTCCCTATTTACATTAGATCAAGGTACATTGCTGAAGATAACAGACTCACTTGAAAGTAATCATATGCTTGCTGGATACATTTGTTAGGATTGTGAAAATCTCAGTATGACTCATAGTTAGGAATCATGACTGACCACCATGGATGGTCCATTCTGAATGCTGGTCAATGATACCCATGAATCCATCCTGGAAACAATGTCTTCAGCAGAGTGAGTGGATCTTTTGGGAGGAGCTCAGTGTCTATCATCACAGATACCATGTCCTCTTTGAATCTAGTATTTATAATAATCAAGTATCAACTCTGAGGGGTTGGGGGTGGCACTGTTTGCTGACCAGCATATGCAGCTAGAACCCATCCTGCTGCCTCCTGGATAACAGATGAGAGTTCTATTAGTTCTATTGAAATTAAACAATGTAAAACTGATACATACAATGTTCAATTGTAAATTCCTGAACCAAAATTCTGGCCATTGTTTGGGAGAACTCTCTTGGAGGATACTGACAGCAATATCAAGCCTCAGAGCAAAGTAGGATATTACCATGTGCAACCAGCTTTGACTGATATCAGGGAAATGAAAAACTTCAGAGTCAATGTTTTCCATGGGATTGGTGGAGATAGAGAAATTGGGAATCAGTGCTGGGTACAATGGATGAGTCCTTTTATACATGATGACAATCTATCCAGAGTGGTATGGGATTGTAGATAATACAATGACTTTCAGCTACATTCAGAAACATTACAAAGATGACAAATTCAGTAGGTTGAACAAAACATAATAATTTCTATTGTTCTTCATACTGGTTCTGCCCAATGACTTGAAAGTTTATAAACCAATTAAAATACAATAGGACTACTTGCATCAATGTTCCACTATCTAGACACTCAACATTTCTCCACTTCAGTCAGACATTGCTCCTGAAGTCTTGTGTATGTTGCCTATTGCTTTTGTGCATAGCATGAACCTCCCCAACAACATTTCCTATTGCTTTGGGCTGCCAGTTGATCCCATATCTGAGCTTTGTACTGAAAGAAATCCATGGTCCATTGTAGTTTGGCCATCAGAATCTCTTCTTCTTTCCTTCTTCTATATATGATTGCTTTGGCCCATAGCCAGTTTACATGATAGACTGAATATATACAATTAATCTGATACTATGTTTAATTTAGGCCACTCACATTCTGTCATTCAATTATTCATCTCAGTATCTCTTGGAATATCTATTTTCCAAAACTATGTAAGAGAAGCATTCCAATAGTCTTAGATATTTGTTTCCACTATTGCAGTGCTGACCTTCAGGTCTTCATCCCACAGTAATTCATATCTCTATAACATCTCAGCATTGGCCTCTAGATGGACCATTGCTGATCAGCAATTTCAGTATATAGTGGCATGCCATGTGACAATGGCATCTGCAATATTCATCTTTCCCCATGCTCTTGTTTTGGTTGCATGACTTTTAGAGTGACAAACTTCAGTCCTAAACAATATTGCTTTGTCTGCTAATGCAAGCCTAATTTCATGAAGGGCATCATTCACCTGCCCAACCCAAAGTCTGAGCTCCAAGAACTTCAATTCTTTGGCTGTCAGGACATGATATCAGTCCTTGCCAAGGTTAGATAGCAATGGCAATCAGACTTGCTCCAGCCTTTCATCTGTAATGTCAGCATCAGCAGTCCCTCTGGTATTCAGCATCCTCCAGTGAAGCTAGATTATCCCAATCATCACCATATGCATCAGTGAGATACACTGATGCCTCCATCATAAATCCTAAGATCTCAGTAGCCAGCTGGTCTGCTTTGTGCATGACAACCAATCTCTGCACTTCTTTTGACCAAGGTTTTAAATCCCTGATGTCTCTTTATAGCATGATCTGCATTTCTTGAAGCTTTATTCCCTTTGCTAACCATGTTGCTGCTGCTCAATGGATATCTCTCTTCTTTGGCATGCTTCATAAAATTCCAAGTTCCACTGCCTGGAGAGACAGCTCCATATGAAGGAAGTCAAAATCAGGTTGGCCAACCTGTATTGAACTGTTACTTTTCTGAATGCTGACTTCATATATATCCATCTTGGTGGAGTCAATATGTCTCTGATCTTTAGCTTGCTTCTCTTGCCTGATCCATTTGCTTCTTTCTGCTGCTGGAACTCCAGAGTCTAGGTCATAGAACTTTGACTGAGCAGTATTGAAAGCTTTTCATGCCTCAGTAACCTTTCTAGATATATTTCTTGCTAGCCATAGATAGTGTTTTAAAGTCTGGTCTGGTCCAGTTTTTTTCCGATTTTGAAAAACACCAGATCGGAATTGGTTGTGCAGCATTGGAGATGTGCCCGGACCACAACTGAAACCGATGGCAACCAGTCCGGAATGGTTGCGCATCAGTTGCCAGCTGGTTTTGACCGGTTTTCGGACAAACTGGTCCTGCGCTCCTTGGCGTGTGAGTTTCACGCTTAGCGGTGGCTGAATTGGAGGTAGCATTACATCATAGCTTTAATTCGAGCTAATTGCTACATTAATCGGATAAGATCTGGCGGAGATATAGCCATTTTCGAGTTTGATGACTTAATCTATATGTAGATCAGATGTGATCGCGCACGATCTAAGCTCCGATGCCAGCGACCTACATTTAGCACATGTATATACCATCTATCTGAGCCATAGATCGTGAGGATCGGAGCATTTGCGGTCGAGATACATTACTTCTTGAGTTACATAGTCATATATATCAGCCAAAAATGCTCAAATAAATCCCAAAAAATGTGGAAAAATTACCAAAAATTACCAAAAATAGTACATTAAATAGGGGGCGGCTGTACACCGGTTGCAACCAGTCCTAACCAGTTAGTTAAACTATATAAAATCAGGCAACTACAACTGGCTGAAGTCCAAAACTGGGGCAACTAGCAACTGCAGTCCAGTTGTGATCAGTTGTGGTTCCAGTCCAGTTGCCAGTCTTCAGCAGGTCCACAACTGGACTTTAAAACACTAGCCATAGAAGAGCTCTGGAGTATACAAGTCCAGAAAGCATGAAGGGATTATGAATCCATTTGGACCATCTTTACAAAGTTCAAATTGTTCATTTGAAAGTCCAAAAGCTCCTGCTGAGCAGAAAAGGACATTCCTTGAGTAGAGCTAGATACTACATTCAATGCTGACCACAAAGTTTCTATGATCTCACCATCCACCCATCCAGCCCCTGAAATGAATAAAGGAGCATATCTAGAAAAGCAGAATGGTTGATGACTATGCACATGCCAAATGCTGATTCCAGGAATGATCTCTAATTGTTGAGGAATTTTGATAAACTGACTATTCTTCACCCAAGACTTCAGCTTTTTCATATATGTGCAGTTCACATCATAAAAGCTGATTACCTGAGATATTCCATTCATATTATGCTTCAACACATTTGTCAATGAATAATCCATATTTACTTGTCTGCTCATATATAAGAATCTGCATTAATTGAATAAAAATACGCATACCTTTCTTCTTTTTGAAAATTAACTACCAAATGTGGTACAAAGCAGCCATGCCAAGCACAAGTGGTTGCACTGATACCAGTAGCCTCCAGCTTTCCATGTATTGCATTCACCTGATTTATTGCCTTGTAATTGTTACATGTTGATTACTAATAATCACCAATAGATAATAAGTATATCATCCAGACCAGATTTTCTGAGGTTACCTCAAATGGATGGTTTGTAATCCATAGGTATTTGTGGTATTCCAGCCAACTGACAATGTATCCAAGTCCATCCATGAGCCATATTTGATCTTTAGGATTCTTCTCCAGCAAATGTTCAGCCTTGAAATTTTCATCCATGACAAATGTTTGGGTGTACTTCCAGCTATTGTTTGTGTTCTCAACCAACCTTTCACTAGCAATTATTAAACTATCACTTACTTGGAAAGCTCTTCTTTGGCAATATCCACATTGATCCCTGGTTAAGGGCAAGCTGAACAAAATAAACCCAGCTCCTGAAGCGGAAGCTATCAAGGATCAAGGAAATAGGGTTAGGAGATGCGCGGTTATGGTTACATGCCTAGGGGTTCCACTTGTAAATTAGACCCTACAGACACCTCTTGCTATCAATGGTAAGACTTGAAGATAAAGTGAATACTCTTGATGAGTCACAAACAGTATGATCGCTAGAAAGGCTGTATAAGCAACTAGGAGGTGAACCAAATATAACAAGACTGGGGAGTCTTGCTCAGTGATTGCACTCTATATATACTATCGTATACTATGTACGGACCATGACATGAGAGCTGGCACCTACTATAAGGAGATAGATAAAGCTGTAAGGCAATAATGTGGTGTGGCAGAATGGAAAAGATGCCAGGGACCGTGAGAAGTATGAAAGATGGCCATGTATCATGAGGTGTGGCAGATCTATAGATATATAAAAAGAAGATCAAGATGCTATCATTGATAAGATCTGTAGCCAAGGAAGATCTGAATGGCTAGGATTGGGAACTCTATAATAATGTCAATAGATATAAACAAAGGGAACTTGCACGATAGTGTCATGTGATGACCAGCATCTAGCTGTCATGTGACCAGGAAGAAGCGCTGTGGATAAGTGTGCAGCTATTGATGAAAAGGGGTTGAGCTGAAAAGGGAACTCTAGACTAGGGGCAAGTTAGGTTACGATGATGTTCGCAACAGCTCCCTACTTTCAGGTTGGTGGAATTGGTGACTAAATCCATTCCATTTCAGCAACTTTAGTAATCTCCACTGTCTTGCTACTCAGAGTAATTCTGAATATTAGTCCTGCAAGAGTGTCAACAATTTATCTGTCTATATCAGCATATATACCAGGATGAGATGAGAAAAAACATTGGTTGTCACTCTTCATAGCTTACTATAATAATTCATGCCATATGTCCCATATTTTAAATTGTCTCAGATGAAGTCATCCAAAACATCAAATATGAAGACAGTGCTAATGCTTTTCAAAGTGGCTGGAAAGAGCCAGCACTGCAAGAGTTGCAAGTATTCCAGAGGAGAGCTGAAAGCAACCAAAAGCTGCATGCAACTAGGTCACCTTGATAATTACAAACTATGAGGAAGAGCAGGTATAGGCTAGTGGGGAACTAACCAGAACAGACTGAGGTCTGCTGGTTGTTGTATTCAGGTTTATATACTATTGACATATGCACATGGACCACATGAGGGCCGGTACTATTACAGTATCTATTTGTAATGTAAGCTATATAAGGCTATAGTGTTCTTATGGATATGAAAGTATTCCCATGAATGAGGTTACCATGTGTTTGTCTAGACTATGGGGTCATTGATAAGAGATAAGGTCACATGATGTCACATGACTGATCATGTGACGAATATCCAGTCATGTGATTGAGAAAATAAAGAGAATAAAATGGAAAAAGTTAGGTTACAGAGGAGAGTCATAACATTACCTCTCTTCTATGAGCAAGATTCCAGATCACTTATGGTTTGGTGGTGGAATATGATGTGAAGTTTTCTATTTTAGTTGTGAAAAGGGAATCAAATAGCGCACAGGCCATTTTAAGTTTTTGCAGAGCTGCTAGGTTAGATTTGTGAAAGTCCACAATCACTTTGCTAGCTGATCTTTTGAGGTTGGTTGCAGATTCCCAAGTATGATTGGATTCATCATAACCTTTCCAATGAACTAGATATTGGAAACCACGACCTATTGGGCAAGAGTCTACTATCTCTTCCACTTCAAATTCTTCATTTCCTTCATCATCAACAGATACCGGTCTGGGATGTTGGATGGATTGTCCTTCGAGTGGTTCTATATATGGTTTAACACATGATACATTTACTATATCATGTGCATGGTTTGATTTTGAGAACAATAATTTGATGGCATTGATGTATACATTAATGACCTGGTATGGTCCTATCCATCTTTCGGTAAGCTTCTTAGAAGGTTGGTCGGTGAGATCTAGATGTTCCATAAATAGTAGTACGAGATCACCCGGTTTGTAATCTGGTGCGTAAGATCAATGTTTGTTAGCCTGTTGGCTCATCCTATGATGTGTGTATTCCAGATTCTCTTTTGCTAGTTGCAGGTTGGTTTTCATCTGGTTGGCAAATTCTTTGGCAGCCAGTGCCTTGACTATGGTGGCTTCAAAGCTGATGCAGGGTGTAAAGCTCTTTGTGAGCTGGAATGGTGCAAAACTGGTTGCCAATGATTTGGTGTTGTTTATATTAAACTGGGCAAGTGCTAGCCATTTGGCCCATTGATCTTGTTTTTCTGCAATGTATCAGCAGAGATATTGATTGAGTTCTCTATTCACACACTTTGTTTGTCCATCTGTCTGTGGGTGATATGCTGTCGACATTTTCTTTTCGATTTGTAATAGTTTAAGCAAGTCCGTCATCATCTAAGATGCGAACTGTGGTCCTTGGTCACTAACCAAGCTATTGGGTAAGCCGTGATGGCACCATACATAATCTCTATAAAGTTTGGCCATTTCTTTTGCTGTAACTATTTTCTTTGTGGGTATAAAGACAACTTCTTTTGAAAATCGATCCACTACCACGAGGATGCTATTGAAGCCATGACTTTCAGGTAATCCCATAGTGAAATCAGCTGATACTGACTTCCATGGTCCTTCCACTGTTTTTAACAGTTGGAGTTTACCAGCTGGTGCCCGATTGGTAGGTTTCATTCGAGCACACCTATCGCAAGCTTTGCAATATGTTTCTATGTCGTTTTTGGCTCTGGGCCAACTATAGTAACGTGATATAAATTCTCTTGTCTTTTTTGCACCTTTATGTCTGAAAAAAGGATGGTTGTGGAACATGATTATCACAGTTTTTTAGAGTTCGGTAGGGACCCATATCTTGTTGTTGTAATACCATATGCCATTGTGGCTGTTAGATCTGTCAGAGTTGCTATATTCATGGTGTTTCTCTTTGATTTTATCAAAAGGGGCTATATCAAGCATCACCTGCACATGATAATTGGGGATTACAATCTGGTTCTTGTTATCGTTTTCTATCCCAATCATGTGATCCTCTTGTCTAGAGAGTGTGTTTGCTTTTCCCATAGAAGTACCAGGTTTATTTACTAGTACATAGTCAAAACGAGATAGATACATGGCCCATCAAGCTTGGTGTCTATTGAGATCTTGCGCTTTCATGAACCATTGGAGATTCTTGTGATTGGTCCAAATTTCAAACTGATGACATGCACCTTCTAGGTGATGTCTCCATTGTTCCAGTGTGAGAATGATGGCAAGCATTTCTTTGTCAGCTATAGTGTAATTGCATTGCTCAGGAGTCATGCTATGTGACATGTATGACATGGAGTGCCATTTGTCATCTATTTTAGTTAATAATACTGTGCCGACAGTGAAGTCTAAGGCATCACATTCGACTCTATATGGGGTTGTGTCATCCAGATAAGCTAATACTGGGGCCGAGATGAAAGTATTTTTAAGTGTCTTGAACGCTGTTTGTTGGTCTTTTCCCCAGATCCAGGGTTGATCTTTCTTTGTTAAGTCATGTAAAGGTCATGTGATGAGACTATAATTGGCAATGAACCAGCATTAGAAGTTGGCTAGTCCAAGGAAGCTTCTTATGCCTTTTAGGGTTGTCAAGATGGGCCAATCTTGCACTCCTTTCACTTTTTCATGATTCATTGATTGTTACGACTTCCCTCCATAACCTAACTTTTTCTATTTTATTTCTTTTATTTTCGCAATCACGTGACTTGATATTCGTCACATGATCAGTCATGTGACATCACATGACCTTATCACTTATCTATGACATCATAGCATAGCCTCACACGTGCTTACCTCATTCATGGGAATACTCCCACACTCGTGAGAACCATATAGCCATATATAGCATACATTAGTAAGTCTTATCATAGTAATACTGGCCCTTATGTGGTCCGTGCACAATCTTGTATAGTATATAATCTGCAATGCAACGACCAGCAGACCTCAGTCTGTTCTGGTTAGTTTCCCCTAGCCTTTCCACACTCCATCCATAGTTTGTAATTATCGAGGTGACCTATGTAGCTGTATAGGCTACGGTTGCTTTCATAAGAACAGACTCTTCCCAACTACTTCACCTCACTGGCACCGTTACGTGCCCCACTTCCACTCTACTCTCTATCTCATTTATAGTCAGATCCCAGACTTAAGGGAAATCTCGCAATTGCCAGCAATAAGGCACTAGCTGGACAGCAGCCAGTTACACCGTTACCATACCTAGACTGCAACTAGGTCCCCACTGCATATATATGCTCGTCCAGCATAGCTTTGGTTCGCATTGCTGGGGTAGACTTCAATCGAGAAGATCCTTCCAGCCGCCGAAAAATACAGATCAATCCCTTAGTGCATATTGGGTCAGCGTACCAGAGAAAACTGGGCAAACACCACATCATGATTTCTATGGTTTAAAGATTCGCAGTCTCGGTGTACTAAAACATCAGCTGTAGCCAGGCAGAACCCAGTCCCCCCCCCCTCGTACCCAACAATCACAGAGTGACTGTGCAACTGCGACGCATAGGAGTTTTTCTTTTAGCATTATATGGACTTTAGCGACCTATATGGCAATGATTGGCGAGCCCTGAGAAACAAAAATTATATTGCAATCTCCAACAACATCTCAGAACGCCTCCCCATAAATGAAGACTTCGATCCTAACGATATCATAGTATGCGACATACTGTACGCAATTGAATTTGCCCCCAATTTTCCTCTCTGGCTACAAAACGAGTTCCTCAAACATTGCCTAGACAAAGCTCCGATCTTAAAAGACGACACCACTGATTTCTACCAGTCCCACATCGAATTCAACTATAATGAGCAACCTGTATGACGTACCGGACCCAGCGGACTCTGAAATGACAACCCCCACCATGAGCCAGCATTGCCTCGGCTCCTCAACAAGCAGCGGGCACCAACTCGCCGATCAGCTCGCATCGCTGAGCGAGCTTCTGCAACAAACCATGGATTGGCTGACCGTGGCCGAACAAAGGAACCACAACCTCGAAGCCTGCTTGGACCAAGAGCAAGAGGAATGCGAAGATGAACCGGCCAGGAGCTTTAACAAACCTAAGTGGAAGAGGGCAGAAGTCGTAAAAGACCCGGGTCTCTTTGACAGGTCTTACAACAAGTTCGACGAATGGTGGACGAAGATGCTCATTTTTAGAGAAACGAACCTATCTGTATTTGGAGAACAACGGGTAGGTGGACAAAAAGACTGGAATCTAGCAGTCTTCTCAAGGATAGGTGTAGACAGCGGCGAAAAAGACAAGAACGGCACAGGCGCATGGGCCCGAATGGAAATCAAAAAGTGCAGGGATAACAATATACCCTGGCTTTCACTTGTGCAGATTGAAAAACTGCTCAATGACTGATTCCATATCGGAAACGAGAAAGAAATAGCCACCCGTCGCCTCATGGCTAGAAAACAAGGGCGAAATGAGAGGACACAAGTCTTCTTAACCCAATGGCTAGCCCTGTACAACCAAGCCCAGATCGAAGAAGGGACCGGTGTAATCCTCCTCGAACAGTCCATCCGCCAAGACATCGTTAAACATATGTTTATGCAACAAGAAAGGCCCGCTGGCCTCCACAAATTCATCACCATGGTACAAAAATACGCCAATGCAATTGAGTCATTCAAATCTCGATTCCAAAACTCATCCCGCCGTGACCCCAATGCGATGGACATAGATCGCACCCAAACATCTGACAATCGGGAAGAAATAGGCCGTTCAACCCAAGGCTGCTACAATTGTGGCAATGAAGGCCATCTAGCGCGAGACTGTAAAGTGAAGAGCACCGCCTGCAATGAATGTGGATTCCGCTGCGGCGGACACCGAAAAGAGTGCT
>JBBPMT010000889.1:0-10749 GCA_038090455.1 Garcileccinum viscosum | reverse complement strand
TATGATTAGATTCATCATATCCTTTCCAATGAACCAGATATTGGAAGCCACGACCTATACACATGCTGAAATACATGATGAGGGGTTCATAAGCCCCAAGGTGGCAGATGAAGGCTCCTTTCCATTCATCACCTTCTTTGATGTGGATGTTGTTATATCCCCATCTCAGATCCATCTTGGTGAAGAGTTTGGTGCCCTTCAGTTTGTCTATAATTTGCAAGATTAATGGTAATGGATAATTGTTTTTCATCGTTTCTTCGTTGAGATATCTATAGTCCATGACCATGCATTTCTTTCCATCCTTCTTAGGTATGAAGAAGACAGGGGAGGTCTGTGGTGATTTCGAGGGGCGAATGTAGCCTTTGCTGAGCTAATCATCTATGAAGGCTTTCACCTCATCTTGCTCTTGTGGGCTTAGTTTGATGAGACACCCTTTTTTTGATATGAAATTGGGTTTCAGATCTACCGTGTGGTCCCATGGTTTCCTTTTGGGGATTCTTTTGCTTGCCTTTTTGGAAAATATGTCCAGGTAGTTGTGGTATTCCGCAGGTATGATTTTAGCAGCTTCCACGGCATCTGGTCTGTTTCTGGCTTGTTTTACTTTCTGTACATGATATGCATAAGTGACTTCATGCACTTCTGCTTGTGTTCTAGCAAGATGTTTGAGTGTGGCACAGCTTGATGGGCACTTATCCATGGTGACCATTCCTTTGATCCAATCTATTGTGGGATTATGATTGCGGAGCCACATATACCCTAGGATTAATTGGTTCTTTCCTAGATTGGTAATGTCTGCATTGACTTTCTTGCGATGTCCCTGATAGTCTATAATTAATGAGGTAGTGTATGCAATTCTGCCTGCTGAGTTGATGGATCCATTCATGTTGTACATGGGTATTACCATGTCGAGCGGTTGCATTGGAATTCTATTTTCCTTTGCCCATGTTTGGTCAATAAATATGCTGGTGGCGCCACTGTCTAGCAGGGCTTGGCATTCTGTTTTTGTGGTTTTTGTGATTATATTGATTTTTACAAATAGCTTGTGGAGTGGGTTTAGAGTTCTCACATATTTCTCTGTCAGGTTCGAAGACAAGCTATTTTTATTTTTTGTATAAGCAGAATTAAGTGTCACTTTCCGGTGACCACACTCCTTCTCAGAGTTTGCCGCTTTGGTTAAGGTATCTGGTAGGCTACCACATCGAGATACTGGAAATATAAATGGAGATGAATATGCTGAACTATCAGAACTACTATCTACATTGGATTGGGTCTTCTGGTCAGTGGGGGGCGCAATTTCGCCTGCTGAAGCCATGTTTGTATCACTACTCAAAGGAGAAAAACTATTTGAAGTATGTAAATGAAACGGGTGAGCACTATCTTGACATCACATCCTTGATTGTGTAGAAACTAGGTTAAAAAAGGAATTGTCTAAGGAAAAGATAAAAGGAGGGTCTGTATTGGTTGTACTACTACCTGATGTAGACAATCCTACTCTTTTCCCTGTGTTGCCTTGAGATCTTTGAAGTATGCACAGGCTGTGTCGAAGTCCATGCCATGGGTGGCAGCTTGCCAGTTAGATTGCCCAGCTGGTCTGGGATTGGAAAGGGTTGCAAGTAGGGCAGTTTGTACAGCATGTTGGTTTGATGATGCAGTTCCTTCTGCAGCATGTACTTTCTTGGATTTAAATTGGAAACATTCCTTTTGGTGTGTTACGCTGGGTGTCGAAAGTCTTGTACGTCTAGTACACCACAAGCCTAGACGAGAATCTCACGAAGAGTCTGTCAAGTCTAGCTTTGGTCAAAGGGGAGCGTCAAGCAATACCGCAAGCCTCTAGCTTGGAAATAGGAAGGGTCTCTCTACCTTGCGTGTACACACACCAAGGGCTCGAGGTAGCTGAGAATCGACGCTGAATTGCGTAGAACTAGCTAAGGAACAAACACCATCGTGCTACGGGTATTTATAGAGGAAAGTGCGGAGCACGGACCAAGCTATGTCGTAGCAGTGAACGAGAGAAAGACATAAAGGGAAATAGAGATGGAATGCGATGGAATCGCATGGAAGGGAAGTGAGTCATCCGCAGTAAGAATGAGTCAGAAGCTGCAGAAGGCTATGCGTACAAGACAAGGAGATAAGACGATAAGAGATACGGCGATAAGAGATACGGCGATAAGGAGATAAAGAGATAAGAAGATAAGACGTTAGTCCAAAGACGGAGGAAGGGAAAAGAGAAGGGATCCATCGGCCGAAAGGAAAAGAGGCGAATCAACGTGAGAGAATGCAAAAGGATGGGACAGGGAGACGGTACAACCCTCAAGGACAATGTCGACTGTAACAGGTGTCCTCCTCAGCAGAATCCACATTCATTGCAGGCCATGCTCTTGGCTTTACAATCTCTTGCTAGATGGCCTTCTTTGCCACAGTTGTAGCAGCCCTGAGTTGACCAGCCAATATCTTCTCAGTTGTCAGTAGTTGTGCGATCTATATCCATAGCGTTGGAATTGTGCCTTGTTTAATTTGCTTGGAACCAGGATTTGAAGGATTCTATTGCATTGGCATATTTTTGGACCACAGCAATGAAGTTGTGGAGGCCAGCAGGCCTTTCTTGTTACATAAACATATATTTGACAATATCTTGTTGGACTGATTGCTCCAGGAGCATGACTCTAGTATCTTCTTTGACCTAAGCTTGGTCATAGAGTGCTAGCCATTGGATTAGAAAAACCTGGGTCCTTTCATTCCAACCCTGCTTTCGTGCTATTAATTGCCGGGTGGCGATTTCCTTTTCGTTACCAATCCGGAATCAGTTGTTTAGTAGTTTTTCTATTTGCCTCAATGAGAGCCAGGGTACATTGTTGTTGCACTGTTTCTTGATTTTGGTTCTTGCCCATGTGCCTACACTGTTCTTGTCCTTTTCGCCTGATTTGACACCTATTCGGGAGAAGACTGCGAGGTTCCAGTCCTTCTGGCCGCCTAGCTGTTGTTTGCCGAATATTGACAGATTGGTTTCTCTGAAGACCAGCATCTTGGTCCACCATTCATCAAATTTGTTGTAGCTTCTGTCGAATAGTCCTGGGTCCTTTACTACTTTGGCTCATTTTAACTTTGGTTCATCAAAGCTACTTGTGGCTTGGTAATCCTTGTCTCTCTCCTTGTGCTCTTGGTCCAGCTGGGCCTCTAACTCATGGTTTCTTTGTTCAGCCACTGTCAGCCGATCCATCATCTGTTGCAAGAGCTCGCTTAGCAATGCAAACTAATCTGTGAGTTGGTGCCTGCTGTTTGTCAAGGAGCTGAGGCGACAGCTGCTTATGGTTGGTATTGTCATTTCTGAGTCAGAGATTGGATCTGGAAGGTTGTACAGGTCTGACATTGTAATCAAATTCTATTTGGCTTTGGTAGAGGTTGAGGGTGTCATCGATGAGAATGGGACCTTTGTCAAGGCAGTGTTCTAGAAATTCATGCTGGAGCCAGTTGAGGAAGTCTGGTGTGAATTCAATAGTGTATGGGGCGTTGCACACTATGACGTCATTTGGATCGAAGTCTTTATCAATGGGAAGTCATTCTGAGATGTCGGTGGAGATGGCTATATAGTTTTTGTTTTGGAGGGCATGCCAATCATTGCCATATAGATCAGAAAAGTCCATGCAAAGGTGTTCTGTAAGAAAAACTTGTATGCATCATGGTCACACACTAACTCCACGATTGTTGAGGGTGGGGGAGGAACTAGGTACTGCCTGGCTATAGCTGATGTTTTAGTATGCCGAGACTGTGAATCTTAGAACTATAGAGATCATGATGTGGTGTTTGCCCAGTTGTCTCTGGTGCACTGACCCACTTTGTGCCAAGGGAATTATCTGTTTTTTTGGCAAATGGAAGGGTTCACTCAATTGTGATCTACTCCATCAAAGCAAACCAAAACTATGCTGGACCAGCATATGACTAAGTGTGAAGAGATAGTGCTTTTCTATCTATGGTAACAGAATAACTGCCTTGCTATTTCAAGGTAGTGCCTTATTGCTGGCAATTGTGAGATCTCCCTTAAGTCTGGGATCTGATTATGAGACAATATAGAGAGTAGTGGAAGTGGGAGCATGTAATGGTGCCAGTGAGGTGAGATAGTGGAAGAGAGTCTGTTTTTATGAAAGCAACCAATAGCTGCATGCGACTAGGTCATCTCGATAATTACAAACTATGAGTAGGAAACTATATAGGCTAGTGGGAATCTAACCAGAATAGACTGAAGTCTGCTGGTTGTTGCATTCATGTTTATATAGTATGATACATGGTGCACGGACCAAGCTGTGTTTATTGATAAGCTATCTACTATTACTATGTAAGGCTATAGTGTTCTCATGAGTGTGGGAGGATTCTCATGAATGAAGTTACCATGTGTAGGTCTAGACTATGATGTCATAGATAAGTGATAAGGTCACGTGATGTCACATGACTGATTATGTGATGAATATCAAGTCATGTGATCAAGAAAATGAAGGGAATAAAATAGAAAAAGTTAGGTTATGAAGGAGAGTCATAACAAGAACCAGCTGTATTCACCTCAAAAAAATAAAAATAAAAATCCATTGATAACCTATGGTATCCTCAAGGTCTTCCTAATTTTTCCAAGCATACTGGGTTGGCAGATGTAATGTTATAGGCCTCCTAACCTTGAGCCAACTTTGAGCTGCAAGATGTGACAATTTCAGGTGGAGTTGGATAGCTGGAACAGCAAGCTTGATGGCACAGTCCGGCTAAGTCTGTTTACCACCAGGTGTGTTGTCAATCTATTGCTGCATGCCAGCGCATCATGCTTATGTTTTTCAAACAAAGCAGCAGGAACTTTATCAAAAATATACCATTCATTCATTCGCTCTCCACACAATTCTAACAGTATTCATGGGCTCTCTTTTGCATTCTCGTTATCCTCAGGCCATGACACAACCTATACCAATGCTTCCCCTGGACCCTCTACATCATTCACACCATATCCACACTCAAGTAATTGGTTTTAACAATGCTGTGGCAGGAAAGGGCCTGGGTATGTCCACCTGGGCCCTGGCCATCTACACATACATCTCGTGCTCCAGTGCTATCATACTCAAAGTAGACTATTATTATTCTATCAGTATATAGTTTCCTATTAGATACATATATCATTTACCCGTTCTCGCTGCCGGGTCTTTACTGTGTTTGTTCTTCATCACCCCATCATCGAAGTTATGATTTGCTGTGTAACAATGTATGACACTGGGCCAAGTTGCATTGGCAAAATATTGCATATCTACTCTATTTTTCAGAATTGCACTGGCATCCTTCTGGCATGCAACATTTGTTACCTTGTCACCTTTTTTCATTGCAACTGCATGTATAGTATATAGTACATTTCCCTAAATTTTTTTGAGATTTATTTCTAGAGAGGTAAAAGAGCTACAATTTTGCATAACTGGTTCAATGATAGTAGTGTATCACAACGGATAGTGTATTTGTGTGTGTTTTGGCATAACCGAGTCTACAAATGTAGTAAAAGTTCCTGCGGATCCATTTGTAGTGGTAGCAGCTCGAATTAACACGAGAAAATCCTTCCCCACTTATGTGGGAGTCAGGGAATGACAATGTTCAGACTCCAGATGTTACACTGTTTTCAGGTGCACACAGTAAAAATGACCACCTGTCCACCCCCCGACTCCACTTCAACTCTTTGCTCCCCTTTATCTTGTATCACCATATCTCTGTTGCAATCTGTGTCGTGACCTACCTAAACCCCAATATAGGGTTCCGGATATGACTTTCCCCCTTTCCCTGATAGCCGCCCGCTTTAGCGCCCGCGAGTATCTTATTGGGTCACGTGACCATAGACACCAGTCATCACGTGATCTATCATTTATTCTCTTGTTGTGGGCTATTTACCTTTTTATAGACGCTCGGCTCTTCACCTTCTCATCGCCGATGCTGATCTCCCGATCCAGATCTCTGTTGTATCTTGATAGATCTCGGATCTCGTTTCCTCGATCTTGTTCCCACGTATCTATAGATCTGCCACACCTCGAGGTATGTGGCCATCTTTCATCTTCTCATGGTGTTGGCTTCCATTCTGCCACACCACGTTCCTTTACTTCTATATAGCACGTGTCTACCTCATGGACTTACTTGTATAGCCATAGATAGCAGGTACCTGCCCTTAAGGCATGGTCCATGCGCATGTACCGATAGTATTTAATACATGGGCCTTGAAGACTAGATTTCCAGTCTAGTTCTTCTTGGCATTCGACCATAGTCATGTCTGAGTTCCACAGAACGGGATTACCATCATTCCCTTATTCCGAGTCTTCTCCTCGATAGTCGTCAAATGCGGAGGTCTATAGCAAACCCTCCTTAGCAACTCCTGGATCCTCGTCACTGGATCACAACCCCTACCTTAGGGTTATCTTGATAGCTCCTCCCAATGTCGCTAACAATCTCCCTTGCCTGTCATGTATCCATCAGCAAGAGTCAACCAGAGGATTCAAATGATGTGATGGCAATGTTCAAACTGCCCAACTTCAAGCCCCAAGAACGCCACTGTTGACCTCCAGCAGAACCAGTTGACGGTTTTCTGGAGATTCTACATCTGATAATTCTTGAGGCAACTGAATACACTGTTCGTGAGTGTTGATATTGCAGATTAACCAGGACATTGCAAGTTGCATCTGTCACAAGGGTATGTCGGCCACTGATATCATCTCAAAATATGATCCTGATGGAAATGTTAGGTTAAGGATGTGAAAGACAGGATGGAGAACCATTGGTGACTGTCATTCCTGAAAGGTGGTTCCTGAGTAACAACCATATCAGATAATCATTCAGTAAAGGGTCAATGATGAACAGGTGGCCAAGACGAGAGATATTTTGCTTACAGGTAGATGTTGGCTTCCGGGCTGATGTGAGCGAGACAAGGCGAACAAGTGGAAAAATAAACACATTGTCCTGATATCTAATAACAACACACAATTGCTGTATGACAACTGCACAATGCTCTTCATCAATTCCATCAACAGTGAGCCTCCTCCTTGATGAAATTATACATTGTGACAGTGTTTGCATTGCATGCAACCCTGTGAAGCAAGTGACAGTACCGAATACCTGTCTGAGCTACACAACGAGCTGCAGTGCACGCGTCGCTAGATCACATAGAGCTGTGCTGCCTAAGATGTTTGCCTTGGTCTTGAGCGCATGGAAGAGATCCTGACTGTTGAGGCATGGTGCTTGCTGAGATTTGTCAATCGTCCAGCATGGCTGGTCAACCACGTACCAATCGGCTCTCCAAGGGGTGCCATGAGTGAGGGGCACAGCTAGGATCATTCTCTTGGACAGATGGGCAAGGGATTAGTGGTACTGGGCGATTGGAACGATTCACGCAATAAAGGTAAAGACGTTGAGCATGTCAATGTCAGAGATTCGAATGAACCCATTGAGCCCTGGACAATATTGCATGTGAGAAGCGCGTCACCATTGGTAATAGACACCAGATCAGAGAGCTTGTCTTTGGTGGGTGTGTCCTTGACCCTGATAAACTAGAAGAGCCATGCATAATCATGATTGTCTGGCACTGGCTTGACGAGCTCAGGAAAGTAGTAACCATGCCACCCACGCACCCTCATGACAAACAGATTGATGATTTTTTCGAGGAGTGCAATGACTTGAATGGTCATGTTATCTGAAGTCCTTGAAAATATGCTGAGTATGTTGGCGTATGCCATGGAAGACCTCTTGGGCATCCTTGGGCGCATCGCATTCAATGTCTGTTCTGTCTGAAATAGTGCTGAAGAGCGGGACATCATGAAAGACATGCTTGACTATGGAGGGTTGACCTCGAGGAGGGATTTGGGATTGTCATTTAGGACGTCTGATAACAGTGAGATGAAGCGGTAGATGAATGGAGTATGGTACACACCATCTGATATGTTATTGATGTATTCCAGGACATCTAGGGGGTGGGGACGGAAGAGAGGCTATCTTTCAGATTATTGAAAAGTCAGCAATCGAATCTTTGTCTGTGGCCCAACAGGGTTGTGGAGCCTGACCTCGAAGACAATATTGCCCAAGATGGTCTTGAACAGCATGTGCATTACGATCACGGAGCATGTCGTGTTGGAAAACAATCATGAAGGATCATGAGATTGACGGCGAGCATGGAGCCTCTGTCTCTGCTTCTTTCCAAGTGCCATATCTCAGTTTCTTAAGGGACTTCATTCCTGAGAAGGTAAGTGGTAAGTTGGCTTGCAGAATTGCCAATGCGCTTAAGGGATTCACAAAAACCTAGGTTGATAGTCATCTTGTCCTCATGGTTCTTGCAATCTTTAAAGAGGTTAATCATTCCTTGACATCAGGTGGCTTGCATAGACTTGTGATGCATTCCAATTCTTCAGCTGGGTGCTCAGGCTTGTGTTGTTTGCCAGAGGTGTGATGTTGTCAAAAGATGGGATAATAGGCAAGCCATGAGAAAAATATAGTTCCAAGTAGGTGACTTTCCTTCCTTCGTCAAAAAGCAATATGAAATTGATGAATAACTGAGATGAAATGTGGGTGATAAATGCCCAGGGCACAGGGCAAATACTACGTGAGCCAACACATGCATGGTCATGATGGTGCACCACACCAGAGGCAAAGCTCCATTTGTGAAGGTGGGAAGACATTTATGTGATTTTCTGTCTGATGACAAATCGGTAGAGGCGTGAGCCACCTTGGTGCATCAAGGTTGCATTTGAAGTGGGAATAATGAGATATGTAGTAGTGTCATGTCTATTCGATGACAAAATGAAATGATATTATCAGAAAATGAAGCTACTATATCTATTTCTTGTAGACAGACCAAAGTAATACACAGCGAGATGTGGTTTGGATGACATGTTTTGTTGCCATGTTGTTAGTTCTTAATCTGGACGAACAATTTCACATTTTCTTCATGTAGACCAGAGGCAGGATTATGCAATACCTACGAGACATAGGAGTGGTGAAACTCAGGGGCTGGACACTGTTCTGTCTATGTCTCATTCACTCCTTGACTTTCCATGCTGGCGTCAATCCAATTGTTGTCAAGTTGTATGTCTGTCAACTCAATACATTTCTTTTCCTTTCAATATCTCCTTTTTCATCTGTAATCAGACCTCTCGTGTCTGTCTTCTCTACTTGTCATTGATCAGGCATTGATAACTCATTTTAGGGCCTGCTTCAATCTTCCGCTGCCTCCCAAAGTGATGTAGATGCATCAATGCAACAATCAATGCAGCCTAGCGTGGTGTCAGAGCAGCGATCAACACAGATCCAGAGCAGTGCTCGTTGGTACCTTTTCAGTCAATTTGGTCTATTGGTAGTCTACACTGTACTCATACTGAATATTTTCAGCAAGGCATCTCCTGTTGACAGTGCCTTTTACCTATACAAATATTGTTGTCCACTTGTGTGAGCTCCTCTGGTGGTGGCCCAAAGGCAATGCCTCAACAATTTGTCGGAGCAAGTGGACTTGGATAGGTTTCTGGTTGACAGGGCTGTGGAAAAGGGGGCAATTGTAAAGTAACGTGTGTATTTCAGTTGATTTGGTCAATATAGTGTGTACATTTGTATATTTTTCTACTGTTAGTCTACATTATGCTTGTACCGACTATTTTCGGCGAGGCATGCCCCATCAATGGGCCTTTGATTGCTACGTTGCAACATTAGTTCTGTATGTTTTTCAGTTGCGCACCAAATATGATGAGGTGATGTTAAGAACTTACCTGGTTTAGGGATAGGACCACCTGATAACCTGTCCCAAGGTTTCCAACTTGCAGCTTGTATGGACAAGAGGCAAAATGACTGATGATCTGAGATGGTCAGATGATGGTCACACCTGGGACAAAATCATTGCAACAAATCCACATTTCGAGGAGCTTGAAAGGTCAGTATGGGTCATGAATAATCTCTTGTTCTGTGAGTTCTTGAAATTGGCGCACAACACAGAAGTGTTCGGTTATGGTCTCTGGCTGACAGCAGGTATGAGCGAAAATGCTCTGTATCTGTCCAGCAAAGAGTGTTGCGCCTTTATCAGTTTTGAATAGGACGAGACTATCACCAGCATTTCGATTGGATGTTTTAAACATTACACCCTTCAGCTCGATCTCCTGACAGTACTGAACAAGTCGCCCTGGTATGGACTGAGCAGATGTTGCACACAGGCATTCTATAAGCACCTGGTAAATGGAGTCATCCAGAATTTATGGGGCTGAGGGTGCATCTCTGTCTTCTTTTGGCTCATCCAATGTGGATGTGAAGTATTTGGTAATGAGAGGGTGAAATGGCTGTAATGCCTCTGGGAGTGTATCACATGCCATTAGTGCTTGGAGGTTGGCCCCTCTACAGAATGCCTTCATGAAGGTGCTTTCTAACTGTCCTGCTTTAGAGTCAGCAAAGCAAAAATAAGACATCTTACACCAGAACACCACACCTAACTTATAGTTTGTGTTTAACCATTGTATGATACCATTATAATGCTCAAATGGAAATGCCCACCATAAAGGGATATGGATAATCCCCTTGGGCACAGTTGTGCAACAAGGGAAAAAACTCGGTGTGAAACTCACCAGTATTTGAGGAGTGAGCAGTCAAAGCAGGTAAGATATTCCAAGAGAATAGCTTGTATTTGTATAGGTCACTTGTAGTGGCCTTATATACTGATTCTACAGTATTTACTTGTATGTATAACACATCTGAATAGAGAAAAGTATGTCAAAGATTTGTACT
>JBBPMT010000885.1:0-10769 GCA_038090455.1 Garcileccinum viscosum | reverse complement strand
GGAACTTGAATCGATGGGAAGGGGGAAAGTGGCTGCCAGCAAAGGTCTAGCTGGGAAGTGTCTTGCCCTGGGAGAGACGACGGAATCCCAAACAATCCATTGCCAATTGTCGCGTTCGGTGTTGAAGGTTCATGATCCGTGACTCCACGGGAAGAAAAGAAACTGCGTGAACCCAGTTCATCCACGTTGGAAATCGGCTGATAATGAGTGAGATTTGACACCACGGCAGGGTTCTGCTGAGTGGACGCGGGATCACGATGCAGCAGAATGAGCTCAAGACCATTAGACATGGAAGGATACCCACGCTGAAAGGCCCGGGGTCCCCCTGGCTGCAATGACTACACCACGGAGATGGCGTCGACCTGCAGCAGACGCTGCAAGAGTAGTAGTTTATCATCTGAGTGGAATCAATCCTTGTGTGTGGTGAGGATGAAGGATGGGGTCTATTGGGTGGCTCGAGGGTTTGCTTAGGCTGAAGACGAGGACGATTCGCTTAAATGCCCATCGAAGGCACCATGGGTGCGTCTCTACTTTATGGAATGGAATATTTCCGAAACCGATCTGGATTTTGAATCCGAAGGGCGGCCCATGTGATAAGCAACGACGAAGGGATACGAAAAGTGATTATGCGGACGACTATCTCATCAAGGAATCGAACAATTTCGTGCTTCGTATCTGTGCCACATGTGCCTTGCGCCCGCAGCTCAGAGCCAAACCATTATGTCCGGATCTTCTCACGCAACCTGATCGCTGCTGAAAACCTCCATGCCGCAACTCGTCTGATTGACTGCCGTGGACGACCAAGAAGATGTCCCGAGATATCGGCCGAGTTGATGAGTACCGCTGCAGGCGAAGACTATATCTGCCACATCACAACCATTAATCCAGTTTGCAGTTTGCATAAAATGCGCTGCAGAGATTTTAACCTGTACGCAATGAGGAGAGGGGCCCGGGTTGGTGAGCCCATACAGCAATTGCTTCTTTTGGAGGGTGTTGATTCAGTATTTGTGCGGATGACGTAAAAGATGATGAAGCTCTTGCGGCGACGCCAGGGTGACACAGCGACGGAGACCGACCGCAAGAACAACAGCAAGGGGCGACAAGTCATCAGCAGTCCTCGACCCTGTACTGGGCATTGGCACCGTCCATCCACACAGGAACTTGGAGTTCCTCAAGGTGCCCTATTTCGTCATATGGTGAAATCGATGACCCGTTGACTTTTTTATTATTATTATCGTAGTGATACGATCAAACCCTTTGTTGTAGGGGGTTCGGACCCTGCTTGGGCGGGTCTTCCTACCGCGATCAGACCCTCTCCAGATTCAATCCCCGAAAACGACTCTTACAGAGCATTCACATCTGACGAGTTGAACCGGCGAGTTCGTGTACCCATATTGCAGATTCATGGCGACAGGAACCACAACAAACTCGTTGTAACTAGGCACGACCAACACCAGCAGATTCGAAAAGGAGGTGTTCATCGTTTTCATTCATCACGGCACACGTCCCCAGAACCCATTAGTAATCATCTCCCAAAGAGAGAAAGCAAAAATAAAGAACGCGAGTGATCTCGATCAGAATTCAAGCCATATGTAAGTAATCGACATGGTCGTATCTCTCCGTCATGCAAGTATGGTTGCAGCGTTTGTAGACAGTAACGGGTAGCACTCGAATGACTAGTATCATAATTGCAACAATAAAAGCGTCAGATTCAAGTTCGAAGAAAGAAAATCCGATCGCCCGCTAAGGCTAAAAACGTAATTGAACGTTCCCAGCCAAAATTGACAGGAGGCTGGTAACGCTGGTGGTTGTACCAGCCAAAATTTAACAACCAATTTCTCGCGGTACTTCGACCAGCGACGATGGAAAATCCGCCCGTTTCGAATCGATTCGAAAGTTCAAAATGACATAAGACCTCAAGATTGACAAAGAAGCTCACGAGTGCGAGTTAGACAGAAAACCTCATCAACGTTGGATTAAACACGGACAAGTGCTGTAGCATGATCGATTGCAAACGGATAGATACTCTACACTCGGAATCAATTTGAAGGTCGGGGGTACCATGACCATGATACGTGGCATTCTCATCATGATCTTTGCAAATACCTCTTGCGTGCACTTCCCATCAACCCGCGGAGCCCGAGACTTTGCCATACACTCTCGTCCGTGATGAAAATCGACGAAAACTGATGCCAACGAGTCCGTGATCGGCCAGGCGAGTAGTAGTTTGAGTATATCCCGAAGTAGCATTACGTGATGAAGCATTCCTAGGAAGCGATTCAAGCGAAACACTGGGTATGAACAGTAGGAAGGCTGGGAGAGATTGCAGGATCTATGCAATCGGCGAAGTGGCCCGTCAGAACCACGGCAAGATGTGAGCGACAGTGGGCCCATCATGGCGAGTCTTCCTTGAGATTGATCATCTAGATCTGGTCCTAGATGGAGTCACGTTCTGTCACATCCGATAAACCGACCGCGGAGCCCAAATACAGAGACCAAGGGCTACTTCCTGTTTGAGATCAACCGTGACTTGCAAGGTCCAAGACATACTCGATTCTGGACCATCAAGGTAGATGAACGTCGCGAAACTTTTTATAAGCTCAGAGACGATAGTTGGTCCACTGCAGATAGAGTGGAGCTCGCTTTCACCTTTAGCACTCGCCTGACCTACACGAAAAAAGTGTACTCTTGGCAGCTCCGAGTCGACGCCGCTGAGGCACTGTTACTTGGCCTTGATGGGATCATTGTTGCAGGGATGGGCGGAGGAAAGACATTACCTTTCGTTGTGCCACTACTTCAGGATAGAGACAATGATCTTAATTCCGTCGCCACTGAAGGCACTTCAACAAGGCCAGATAAAGTCGATTCAGTCAGTCTTCACTAGAGTAGCTCGCATACCTACCTTTCTACTATGTACCATCTGTAACAAGACAAAAAAAATTAGATATGGGAGCAGCAACCATAGCTGTGAACGGAGAAACATGTTCCCCAAAATTCCAAAATATAAGTTTCAGATACCTTATGCAGTTCAGAAATCACATCAATAACATGCGGGGGTGACCACAGTGTAGGTGCAGTGGATTCGAACTCCCGAGCATGATCAGCAAACTTTGTACTCGCGTAAAATTCCTGCGAGACACCATCAGGAGTCTTCATCAGAGCCACGACACTTTCAAGTTGACCATCAATTACGTCCCGTACGCAGTGAGTGAAAAAGGCCACTATACTCCGAAGGGCAGCTGTTGAGTGGGGTTTGCGAGACGCACTTCCATAGCTCTCCAGAATATCTGGAAGTAATTCGTTATCAATTAGGGAGGTTCGCGTACCGCGGATCTGGGGTCTTAGATGCACTGAGTGTCCCCCAAGCAACCGCATGAAGGAATTTGGGCAGTGTTAAACCCACAGCGGGAATTCTGCAAGAATGTGTTTCACTTTATTGTCTAGCGCGGCAGAAGGGTCAGGTGGTCGTTTCGAACCATCCTGGCCAGTTTCCACTGTATCCGTGTCTGCAGTGGCTTGGGAGTCGGAAGTATAGTAGGACGGGTGGGGAGCAGGGTAGGATGAGTAGTGACTGGAGCGAGTGAGCGCCATCAAGATCTGTGTCGTAGTCGTCCCCTCCATTATCTCAAGTCGAGAGAGATCAGTGTAGGAGCGCATAGATGCATAAAGCGAGCGGCGTGCCATGCTATTAGTGTATTCTGGCTCGTAACGTCGCTGATTACGAATCTGTGACGAAACCGTGAGGCACAGGGGGTTTGAGGAGGTAGCAGACATCTCCGAGTGGCGGTGAATGTTTTCAAAGACCGCCAACTGTACAGGAGGAAAGTTGGCGGTCTTTACAGCTCGTTGCAGAACGATAGAGTGGTTCGAAAAATTTCTATGTACAGGTAGATTCTGAATACACATCTGAATAAGATATCACAATTTGGTAGGTGCTGTGGTTCATTACAAATCATGCTGCCCTTGGTCCAGGCATGGGTGTAGGTTTGAGACGACGCGCAGGGGCAACTGATGACAAATGTGCCAAGAGCTATTCAGATTCAAACTCAGATCCGCCGCCACTCTGAGTCTCCTGTAGTGAGTGGGTAGACAGGGGCTTCCAGCATTTCAGGACTTGAATCGGTGGGAGGGGAAAGTAGTGGCCAGTAAAAGTGTAGCTGGGAAATGTCTTGCTCTGGAGGACACGATGGAGCCCTAAATAATCCATTGCCAATGGTCTCATTCGGTGAAAGCCCATGATCTGCGACTTCCTGGGAAGGAATGAAACTGCATGAGCGCAGCTCATCCACACTGGAAATCGGCTGATAATGGGCGAAATTTGACACCATGGCAGGGTTCTGCTGAATGAACACGTTTGGATCACGATGCAATAGAATGAGTCTAAGACCATTAGACATGGAAAGATGTCCACACTGAAAGGGTACTCTTGACTGCAATGTCCACACCACAGAGATGGCGTCGACCTGCAGCAGACACTGCAAGAATAGTGGTTTATTATGGGACTCGGAGTGGAATTAATCCTTGTGTGTGGTGGGGATGAGGGAAGAGAGGTCTACAGGGTGGTTTGAAGGTTTACTGGAGAGGACGATTTGCTTGAATGCCCATCGAAAGCGCTATGAGTGTGTTTACTCTTATGGAACATTGCTGGAATCAAACTAAGGAGCGGCCCGGCCCGCCCAACCCGGGGTGATCCGCAATGGCGAAGGGATACGAAGAGTGATGATGCTGAAGACTAGCATCAAAGACTTGAACGATTTCGTGTTTCGTGTCTGGGCCACACGCGCCTTGCGCCTGTAGCTTAGTAGACTGGCCGAAACATGCCGGGTCTGATCTTGACACGCAACCTGGTCTCTGCCCAAATTTTAACCCTAGTAGGTCATGTTGTAGGCTCGCAGCCCGTCTGATTAGCCGCCGCGGACGGCCAAGAAGGTGGCACAAGATGTCATGTTGGCTGAGTTGACGAATACTGCAGCCAGCGAAAACCATCTCACCGCGCCGACCGGGTCGCCGTTTACATGAATTTGCTTGCAGAGATTTTAACTTGTACGTAACAGGACTTGCAGGAAGGGGGTTGTTTGCCCGATAGATTGACTCGTACAGCATTTTTCTTTCGGAAGTCAGGGTGTTGGTTCGGTATTTGTACAAGCATGGATGACGCAAAAGATGAAGGAGAAGGACTGCCTCTCCGGCGCGGTCCGGCGGTCCGCCGTCATCGATTCATCTGCGGAACCTTCAATACTACATCATCGTAGTGGTGCTCTTGTGGTGACAATGACGGGAGAGCAGGGGCAACAACTCGCAGACCGTGACGGAAAGGACGACAGCAAGTGACGACAAGTCGCCAGTCATCCCCGATCCTGTACTGGGCATCGGCACCGTCCAACCACACAGGAGGTTCCCCAAGATGAAGAGAGGGACCCTATTTCGTCACATTGTGGAATCGATGACCTGTCGACTTCTTTTTTATAAACGCAGTGATAAATCAAACCTTTTATTGTCAGGAATTTGGACCCTGCATGGACCCCGCGGACGCATGTCTTCCTACCGCGACCAGATTCACTCCAGATTCAACCCCCGAAGATGATTCTCACGCAACATTCAATTTCGATGAGCTGAAACAGTGAGTTCATGTACATAAGCAGATTTCAGATTCATGGCGACAGGATCCACAGCAGCCTTGCTCTCACATAGGCACGACCAACACCAGCAGATTCGAAGAGAAAGTGTTTATCATCTTCATTCATCAATCACAGTGAGTGGAATGGGCACAGAAGGCGGAACGTCGAGTGAGGTTGCCAGAATAGGCGTGCCGACACCATGCAAGAGCGGGTCACTAATGCCCGCTCTGCGTCTCTCCTGCTAAATGAAGATAGGGTCAAGAACAATAACACAGGTGACGACTTCGATCATCTAGTTCAACAAAAAGAAAGACATACCAGTTGCAACTGCAACTTTCTCAACACGATACCCTCTGCAGGTAACCTTACGCACCACACCATCCGTTGCTTTGCTGTCGCTACGATCCTCGCATTTTCTAGACACGAAAGTGGGCCAACGAATTTGCTTTTATCCTCGGTCCTGCCTTCAACTCCGTCAGTGCCAATACGAAGAGTCGCGCGCAAGGACTGCTGCGCCTATAGCGTTTCTCGCGCCTCAAGACACTCTGTAAGCAATAGTAATCCATCCATGGGTCATCTCAAACCCATTATCGTCCTCAGCTTCAGCTCCAGTCTTGATTCTGGTCTCAGTCGCATTTTGGGCCGCAGTCACACGCACGGGCAGCGCCATAGACTTGTATGAATGCGCAGCACGCACTCGGAGCGGAGCATTTTGTAAGATGTCGAGGAGACCAAAGAGATATACGGACGTTCATATGTCATGGTTTGGTTTGGCAGTGACCACTTTGCCCGCGTTGGTCTTGCGACGCTTGGCACGACGGGACGGTTTAATCTGTATTGGTTGAGAACGAGTTCCGAACGGTGTGATATGACGCATATCTTGGTGTACGCGTCGTCGTCATATTTGAAATTGGAACGAGTTATCTGTGGGAAAGGAACTTGTGTAATACCCCTGACTCATAGTGGTCAGTCAAACAGGGAGTTCCAGTCAGAAAGATTTGGAGCAGCTGATTCCATGGGGTTTGTGATTTGAAGTTGTCACTGAGGTACAAGGAGAAAGTGACAGCGGGCTGGGAGTGGACGGGCGGAACATGAAGCACTCTCTGACCATCCAGCCTGAGCCCGGGAAAATCGATCATCAGAGATGACTTAGATCTTATTTGCACTGTATTGACAAGGTGAACTTAACCATCGGGCGTCCAAAGAAAACATTGTATGGCAGCGGCTCGCAGGCCAAATATGATGTCGACTCGGAGTCCAACTTGAAGGCGGCGCTAAGCGTTATCATAATGTTGTATGATGGAGTGGGATGATAGAGCCAATGTCGAGGGTGCTATGTAGGTACGAATATACAAAACTCGCTGAAAAAGGCCTGGGTACCTGTAGTTTGAAGCGCTCGGCTGAACGAGAGTCTAGGCCTTGTGACGACTCGGAGCTGAAGCGCTGACAAAGGGACGAGTCACCTGGACGACTAATTTTTCACATCAAAATTCGGATATGTCGATTTTTGGGAATGAGGTATTCTGCGGCTCCAAGAGTCTCGCGATAGAGGTCCAGGTGGCTGCTTCTCAAGTTGTACACTCGGAAAGCATAACACTGGCACGAACCAATAACAAAGGTTTCCATCACTGTCTCTGTAGTAGGTAGGATATATGTTTCTACTGTACTCTAAGGAGGCACAAAAACCGGCAAAACACTACAAATCGTATCTGGATGATGGCACGCCATCATATTCTAAATCTCTAGGTTTGCACATTTGATGACACAAGAAGGTGCGTAACATAAAGGGGAAAAAGAATCCATGTCTAAGTCAAGTGGTAGGCCGCTGAGGAAGGTGATTAACTACAGGAATTATCCCAAAAACTGTGGAAGAGTAAGAACGCATCCAAAGATCTAAGCGCCAGAATCTGAGAAAGGAGGGGGTGATAGGAGAAGGGGGAACGGAAAAGACGTAGATGCCTGAGGGTTGTGACCATGTAGGTGTCCGTGATAGTGTTTCAAGTGTTCCAATAAGTTTCCACGCCTCGTGAAACTTCTATTACAGACTATGCAATCATACCTTTGCCTGATATGTTTCTCTTTGACGTGCCGTACAAGGCTAGATTTCAGCATTAGTTGTTTTACCAAACAACCGTTCCAGTGACAAAAGTAATGGTGTGAGCTCGACACGATCCTATGTTTGTGTTTTAGGTGTCGTGTGACGTCATGGGGGCTCATCTTGTCATTGCAGATCTCCCCCTTCTCCGTCCATTGACAGGCAAGCTCTGATTCATCGGTGAGATTGGGGCTAGAGTTTAGTGCAGCCTTGTAGGAATGGTATATTGAGTATGAATGTACGAGATGTTATCGACGAAAAGAAAAGGAGGACATACACATGAAGTTTGAGTTTGATCAGGTCGGCAGGGATTGATATCTGAGTGTGCGAGTGGTCTTATTATGAATGTTGGAAAAGGAGAATACAAAAACGGACATGCTTCGCCAAATACACTCGGGGTAAGCTCGTTCATGCGTCTCTTCTCCCAACTTGACGCTTGTGGAAGAGCATCATTGCAAGTAAGATCCGACTTATAGTTCAGACGGAGTGTCTCCTACATGCAGAAGATGGCAAGATCATTGATAAGTAGCACTATCAGGGCGATTGCAACTTTGGCACACCTGGTAGCCACTCTTCCCAGCTCCAACATGGACCCCATGCACAGTCCTCAGATGTAGCATGAGCGCCGCCTCAGTACCCTCCGTGACCCATGCACTACACGGAGCACCACCTTCAAACCATCGACATTCAATATGGCCCGTGGACTGTAAGTCGTTGGTAATATTTTGAGCTGTGGTGCCGATGAAACTTGTGTTGGGTGGGAAATCATAATGGGAAATTAAACTAGGGGCTTCTAGTACTTTATATTTTAGTGAGACGAGAAAAGTCGGCGGCATGTAAAAGTGTAGCTGAGAAGTACCTTGCTCTGGGAGGGATAGTGGGCTGTTGAATAATCCCTTGCCAATTGTCTCATTGGATAAAGCCCCCATGGAATGATCTACGACTTCAAGTTCGCGGGAAGAAAAGAAACTGCATGAATGCAATTCGTTCATGTAGGGAGACGGCCGAATTGAACACGCTAAATTGGCCGTTATGGTTGGGTTGCGCTGAGTGAATGCATTTGGATCATACTGCAGCAAAATAAGTCTATAATGATTAGAGATCGAAGGACGCCCACGCTGAAAGGGCACCCTTGACCACAATGACTACACCGCAGAGACGGCGTCGGCATGCAGCAAGTGGCGCAAGAATAGTAGTTTATGATAGGAGCGGAATCAATCCTTGTACTCCACAGTGGGGATGATGGAAGATAACTATGGAGTGGTTCGGAGGCTTGCTACCAAAGCTGAATGCGAGAAGCACTTAAATACTCTACTCACCGAAAATGAGTAATAAGTAGATACATGTTTACTTCTGGCATGATGGAGCGTGCCATGAACCAATCTGAATTCGAATTTGGGGAACGGGAGTATGATAACGCGGACGGCACTAGCGCCGACTTCCAAGGACAAATTCGTGTTTCGCGTTGCCATTGGCACCCAGGTCACCCATAAGGCGCACGCAACTCGAAACATTGGACACGGATCTTGACGCGGAACCTGGTCACCACCGAAATTCCAACCTCCAGTCATGTCGCAGCCTCTCATCGGCGACTCCCGCCGCGAACGATGAAGATATACATACCAAGTTGGGGCCAGATTCGTCTGAGTCAGTACAAAATAGCAGACGCTTCAAGTTGTCCAAAAAAAAAAACAAGGATACATACTAGTATCGGCCAATTGAAGTGTCCGGGGCTGGAAAAAACTTGAACCACAGATCCCCACCGGCGACCATGTGCTATGCGGTATATAGAGATATGATCGATTGATCAATGGCACCGAAGCCGTGGGGCATCCTTTTATACGTGACGCGTGACAGATGACCGGTGACCCAGCCGTCAGGTACTAGTAATTTCGAATATTGTAATTCTGTACAGCACTGTTGAAGCTTCTCCGGAGTCCGAGCCTCAGGCTTGTATGTCGGAGTATTTCTGGGTACCCTCTAATTTGTTCCCAACGGTGGTACCGCAACATTGTGAAGAGGGATTTTGTATGTATGCAACGCAAGTACTGGGCATTGCAACTGCCCAACCTCCTTCGCTTGACCACACACGTTCCTCAAGGGAGTACCCTATTTGCGTCACGTCGTAGAAATGATGGTCCTTCGGTTTTCTTGTTTATCACAGAGATAGGATGAAATAATCTTATTTCCGTGGATGTAACACGGCATCATACCGCGGTTGGATCTTCCTTTCCAGATTCAACCTCCGAAGACGATTCTATGAACCCTCAAATTCAATGAGTTCAGCGAATTTAACCCCTGATATTTCATCCCCGTGAATAAGATCGTATGATAACCCCTTGCTCTCGTGAGCACCTAGCCTGCACACCCGGCAAGCTCTAGCTAATTCAAACAGGAAGTACTATATACTCCCACCATCGTACACGTCCCAAGAATCCATTTATAGACACCTTCTTGAAAGAGAGAAAAAAACCAAAATGAAGATCAAGAGCGATATTGCTCAGAGCCTAAGTCCAAACCGACGTATAAGAAATCGACCCAGATCTGTCTCTGTGCGAGCGTGTCAGCAGTGTTTGTAGGAAGTAATGGGTAGCATTCAAATGAGTAGCATCGCAATTGCGACAATAAAGGCATCAGATTCAAGGGTGGATGATAATAGAATCACCTGCCAAGACCGGGAACGACAAATAGAAAGGCTAAGAAGCATTGTTAATACTGGACCCTCGTCTTTACAACCTGAAATGCCTCGTGCATGTCCATTCTACTTATTTGCGCTACGAAACTTTGCCACCTGAAACTCAACACAAGTCGGCGTCAATCAGTCCAAGCCTAGTGATGTGCCACATGCGATACAGCTAGACGCGTCGATAGTGTTACGCTAGCCGCACCGGGTCACAGTGCGTTGATCTGCCAGCGAGTGGGGGGCTAAGTTTCAAAGTGGTGCCGTATCTATACGCCATCTGGGAAAACACTAGTATTGGGAGACGAAACAGGGATGGAAAGTAGGAAGGTGGGAGGGAAAGATAGTGTAGCCCTTGCAACCGGCGGAGCGACTG
>JBBPMT010000881.1:0-10805 GCA_038090455.1 Garcileccinum viscosum | reverse complement strand
ACGCAAGATAGAGAGACCCTTCCATCTTCCAAAGCTAGAGGCTTGTGGTATTGCTTGACGCTCCCCTTCTTCCAAGCTAGACTTGACGGACTCTTCGTGAGATTCTCGTCTAGGCTTGTGGCTGTACTAGAGGTACAAGACTTTCGATGCCCAGCGTAACAGAAACTTTCCAGTGACAAGGAACTATGCACGCTTGTCTATGCATAACATTCCAAGTGACGGAGGAAGGTCAGAATTAGTCTTGTTATAATGAAGCAGAAGCTATCGAGGATCAAAGAAATAGGGTTAGGATGAGATGCATGCTGATATATGCCACCTAGGGGTTCTGCTTGTAGGTTAGACCCTATGGACACCTCTTGCTATCAGGAAGACTTGAAGATATGAGAGTAAATGTGAAGGGAGTCACAGACAGTAGGCTCGCTAGAGAGACCAATGGGTGACTAGGAGGTGAACTGAATATAACAAGACTGGGGTCTTGCTATTGGTGATTCCATACTATATATACTATGCTATAGTGTGCACGGACCATGACATGAGGGCCAGCACATACTACAAGGGGATAGATAAAGGCATGATGCAACAATGTAGTGTGGCAGAATGGAAGAGAAGTGCCAGAGACCGTGAGAAGTATGAAAAGGTGCCATATACCATGAGGTAACTGTGAGTGTGGCAGATCTATAGATAAATGAATAGAAGATCCATCGGGATCTATAATCTATCAAGATACGAAGAGATCAGGATCAGGAGATATGTCGGCCAATGAAAAGTGAAGAGGCCAGGTGTCTATAAAAAGGTAAACAGTAGTAAATAGTACTTGCCACAATAGTGTCACATGATGACCAGCGTCTAGCTGTCATGTAACTGAGGGGAAGTGCTGGGATAAGCACATGGCTATGAAGGTAGGGGAAAGTCTTAAAATGGAACCCTAGACTAGGGGCAGAGTTAGGTTATGATGATGTTCACAACAACAGAGGACTAGGGACAAGACCAACTATATCAAGACTGGGGAGTCTTGGTCGGTTATTACAAGCCTATATATACTGTACAGAGAGGTGCATGGACCATGACTATAGGGCTGGCACATACTATAGTAGGCTATAGATAAAGGCATGAGCCAACAATGAGGCAGGGTGCAAAGGAGTGGTTAGCCTGCTGTGAGAATATGGAGTACTGCCCTATACAACAAGGTATGGCAGATCTATAGATAGGATCAAGATAATGATCTGTAGTTAGAGATCTGAGATCTATCAAGATACATGGAGATCCAGATTGGAAGATGCACGGCTGATGAAAAGTGAAGAGAGCTGGCATCTATAAAAAGGTAAACAAAGATAAATACTCACCACAATAGTATGTCACGTGATGACCAGCATCTAGCTGTTATGCGACCAAGGAAAAGTGCTGGGGACAAGCACACAGCTATGAGGATAGGGGACGAGCCTGAAGGGGAACCCTAGACTAGGGGCAAGTTAGGTTACGATGATGTTCACAACAGTATACTATAAGAATTATCAAAATAATAATATCAAAATGGTTGAAACTGAAAATCCAGCCACTTGCAGAGTTGCAATACCTGTTGCTACATTTTATGCTTTTTTTTGAAATCAGTAATCCTTTTTGTATTATTATCTTTGCTGAATAGTTTGAAGCCATTGTTATTATTTCTAAATGTGCATAAAAAGTCACCTGAGGGCTGTAAAGTATCTGCAATTGAAGCAAAGAATATTATATAGATGATTTAGGATGAGTCATGATTTGAGGGTCTGATAGCAGATTTTCTACTATCTAGTAATCTTAGTCTAGTAGTAGAATATCAAAATATTAGTTCATCAACAACACAAAAGCAATAAATCTCACTTAAGTCACCTCAACAGATTGATATGCAAACTAGACCACTACTAGTATTGATGTATTAGATATATTGTGTAAATGTGAGGAATTTGGCAGCTTCAATGCAGCTGAATATTCATATTGGCCTGAAATTATAAAAAGGAAAGAATTAGAGTTGTAAATAGACTTTGTAAAGGTTGATAGCACCACCAAAGTTAATCAACTCCTCCATCAGATACATGCCATTGACTGAGCTACTAGAGCATAGATTTTGAAGATGTGTACCTCAACTTTATCAGCTTTTGTTCCTGTGAAAGGCCTAGCATTATGGTTTGCCTGTTCATATGGAAGCAATAGCCTAGCTTCAACAAAATAGAGATGCAGCAATCCAAACAGCAGATCCTCATTAGCCTCCTCTAATAAGCAATTGATAGTCATAGACCATCTTGAGCAGCACTTTGGCCCAATATAGCATATTTGCTTTACAACAGAGTTTTTGTAACTTTCAGTGACACCAAGACATATAAAAACCCTTGTAATATGTTGGCATAGAAAGTTTTAAGAACAATAGAATGGTTAGATCATAGTGAATCAAGGCCAGATGAGCAAAGGGGTGTGAGCAACAGCTCAATCTTCAAGCCTTTAAAAGAAGAACATTTGCATGCTTTGGATGCATGATAATACCATGTGTTTGAACAAGACAATGAACCTTAGCTTAATGATAACAATGATGATAATATATATGAAATGGGACCTTCACTTTGGATAGATTGTTTTTCAGGTGACAAGTCAGAAGTGGATAATGAATTCAGCAAAGTGGCTTGAATGAATCACACATTCTTAACCTTTCTAGTAATCAGAACATCCAAAATATTACCAGGACCACTACTTTTGTTTTTGGAAGCAATCTCATATATTTTTCACATGGTACTGTAGAGTTAATCCACATTGCTGATTGAGCATATGATATTAATAATAGGCATTTCACCCTGGAATGGGTGACTGGGGTTCATCGGATGCTATATCCTTTTGTGGTAATGACACGGCCATTGATGCTTCTTTTTTCGAACATGGAAATCCCACATTCCATACTAGGATTCCCCAATTCAACTTGGGTACAGAGATTGATAATTTCTTATTTGACGCACTTTTTGCAAACTTGCTGAGTCTCATCCAGCGGTGGCTGCACGGGCACATCGGTGGTGGATAATAATCATGTATACGCAAACATTGGACACGAATACGATACACTGGATGCCAATGCTTGTGTTGTTGGTGTTGGTGTTGTAATGAAGGACGCAGCGGGTAGCAGGGCGGTGGGTGCACTATTCACGAACAAGCTGTCGGACATCACCTCAATTGTGAGTGCGTCAAATTTGAAAGTTCTGCATCTGTGGCAGCTCCGCACAACTAACTAACCATAGAAGTTTATCAGGACACGATCAATTGGATTCTCGGGTTTGAGGCGAGGGAGAATCAGATAAAAAGGGCCGAGAACATGCGGTGATAGTAACAAGGAAGCCTTGAAGATTCATTGTCATGGGCGGTGTAAATGGAAAGTTGGGAATCCGGGGCAGGAGCCCACGTCCAAGTTGAGCATGGAAAGTGGGGGGTTGGTGAACTTGGTAGGTGCGTCTGTCTTTTTTATTTTATTTTTCTCTTGGCTCTGTTGATCTTGAGACTCGTTTTTAGGTTCTTTGGGCGGCCGGATACGCCTTCTGAATAGCCTGTGGAACATTTACGATGCCTCAATTTGCTTCTGTCGAACCATGCGCGATGGATGGGCCTGGTAACCCTGAGTGCCACGCACTGTCCGTCCCGCCATCAAAGTTCATTTAGGCCACACCTATCTCGATGCCTCAGCGCGACAAGCTTCAACTTCAAGATTCTAGTACCATTCTACTATACTTAAGGTGCCTCCCATACCATATACCTGTCTTCGGCAGATTTTGAAAATGTCACTTTATCCAAGCCTCCTGTTCTACCTGAGACGGCTCGATACCAAGCGTGTCCAATTCCCAATAGATCCCTTTACGTGTTCGAGCAGCGAGTCTCCCAGCACATTTGTCGGCAATCCTGCCCGGGACCCATGAGGTACCAGCCCTCAGCGGCGGGCACACCTTCGAGGAGAACCAGCATGTCCGGGTATGCGCCACGCTCCGCGGCTGGTTGGGGAGCGTTGTTGAGCCAAGTAACTGCATCTCCATCGGGTAATCATGTTGCTCAAGACACATCCTCTGATGAATTACGTTTTCGACCAGCAGCTACCGGGCCCAGGATACTATGTAGGAGAAAAACGTGCCAGCTTCGTGACCCTCCTGGAGAGGTGCGGCAAAAGGCGATATTCTACTACCACCACACCGGGTGACCGCTCCGTGATTGAGTCATTTGCATGTCAGCTTACGATTTGGGCTCTGGCGGATGCGAACAGAAGCTGCCACGGTGACTATGCTGTCGGCCTGGATATGGTAACCTTGAAATAGTACGTCACTGGTGCATACGCATTCGTCCTTGGGAAGGCCCGCCACAGCCCTTTGATGCCATGCTCAGGCTAACCATTGTAGAACGTTCGGTGGAACCTATCAAGCATACTAGCGCTTGGCCCATATGTAACTTGATGTAAGCACATGTCTTCTTGAACAACTTAGGGGGAACTCGTAATCGCGTCCTGGAATTCGAAATGATTTCACACACCAGACTTCGCGAAGGTGAGCAGTGGCTGCGCCCTTAATAATGGTCGTGTTCTCTGCGGCCCTAAAAACCAAGTCACAACCATCCCTTCATCTTTCGCGAACAACTGACAACAGTATCCATGAAGTAGTTAAGGTCCGACGATAGGCGAGATATTTGTCTCAATGAAAGGAATTTGATCAGCTTTGTGAAATTCTAAACAGAGCCAGTGACCAGTGACAGGCGCCGAGATGAACTAATGATAGAGGACTGGTACTAGTACCTGTCGGGCACACGAACACGTCTGATGCATCGATAGCATAAGGGTTGGAAAGTGGCTGGACTACGAGATGTTCTTGCCAAGGATGGCTGGATTCAAACAATGAAAACCGTGATGTTATTTCATTCAATGATAAAGGGCGAGTGTCCGTTGAGATCTGTTCTGAAATTCCTTCGCGACAAGAGCATACACACCTTGTCCGCGATAGATAACACAAGACCCATGCAACGTCAGGATGAGTGTCAAGACAATTGTCCCCGTTCTCGACACTTCCAACTCTTTTCCGTGAAGATTTTGCGTTGATACGAGTACATGGTACCACCTTGAGAGGTATCTATCATGCAGCCGCCGTGTTACCAAATCATAGGCTAGGATCTCAATGCACCTTTCATGCAAAGTTGGCCCTGCGACTTTCTTTTTTCAGATAGCTCAACAAGAGCCCCTTCGAAGTTCGAATCACTAGAACAGTCAGGAGCACATGGAGTTTGTTGGGGCCTTATGCAAGCACGACCACATTCGGGCGGTTATGAACCTGAGAAAGCTGACAGTCAGCGAGAAATACTGCGAATGATGTGCCTCCGTACGTACAGACCACCACAGTGGCAAATATGACTCGGCGTCGATTGCTTGTCGAGGCGAAATAGAAATTTGGTGTTTCCCCACAGATTATAGGACATGGGGGAAGATACGTTGGAATCGCCGGACCCGGGTCTGCCGTGAATTGTTTCTCCATGTAGACTAGCAGAAGCAAGGCTGACAAGTCCTTAACGTTACAGCCTGAGATCAATTACTTGAGTAGTTCCAATCAGATTGTTTGGTCTATCAACTTGCTTCCATATATAGGCTAATCGTATAGTAGTTTCTGCCTTCCCGTCCGCTAACCGATCTCATTCACCACTCGAATCATAGCCAAGGGCTTCTGATCAATCTAATTCTGATACAAGTATGTGGGCTCTCAGTGAACTCACAAACTAGATACAACTGTCAGAGTGGCTTGTCGCTGATGTGAGTCACTGTCTAACCAACTGAACATGACCGAAACTCGGTACCGCTACCAATCTCCACGTGCAGCATTAATCTTAGCATGATGTGCATGTAAGTGTTCACGGGAAGGATTGAAACGGATTGGTCTGAATCAGATTAGTCAATTCAGAGATACCGTAAATTTCCTCATGGATTTGATGCCAACACGCCGTGATGGTGCGCTCAAGTTCGGGACGTAGCCTACTATTGTAAGCAGCCGTCCATTTGCCCTGTTGCGCTAACGGCTATGAGTCGGCTCCCGGAATGGGTAACAATGAAACCCGGCTTTCCATCCGAGCAGATAAGTCGGAGTGATAAAAGGGTAGTATAACTCGGCCCCACCCTGGGGCCCGAATAAATAGTCGACAGTGGGAGAACAACCCCAGCAACTTCCTGCCGAGTCACGACCGTTATGAGCCCATTCAATGTGTACGATGGCATCCACTGTCGACGAGAGCAGGCACTCTCAAACTTTGCAGCAGGTAAGGAGCTTTCGGTGTGCGGACTTGCCCGGGTGCCCACTCAAAGCTACCTCCAGTATCGTTATTCTCCTGGCTGCTCTTGCCAAAGTATCAGTCCAAAGTAAAGCGAGAAGGACGACAACCATCGAATGGCGTTTTTCACTTTTCAAGGATTCACCGGGGTGATAGCTTACCCCTTGCGATGACTCGCCATCAACACTTCCTATTCAGTCAACTCCATCTCAGACCCAAGAAAACGGTTCTGGCTCTCTTTTGTGGCAATGGCGCCGTCACAGAACAGCTTGTTCAATTCTCTGATGTTAATGTCGTTGGAATCGACACGGACGCCCACCTCGTGAGTAGGATGCCACTCTTCCGAAGTAGGTCGCGGGCTCATTCCATTGACAGATCTCGAACGCAAAGAATGCCTCGAAAGAGGCAGGTCTCGCTAGTCGACTTACTTATCATCATGGTTCGCCTCCTTTCCTTGTACTCTGATACTCCGAGTTGATACTTTCAAACGCCGGCAGTCCAAGACGTTTCCGAAGCACTCGAGAAATTTCCCGATTGCTCATTTGACGCTGTGTTCTCTATCGAACCTGGATATGTAAGCCGAAAGACGGCGGCCTTGTCATATCAGAAGTTGATCCCTTGCTACAGCGAACTGGCACTTCGCCAAAAACCCTCTATAAACACGTCGAGAGGTTACTCAAGCCCTCCGGTAGAGTAGGCAACTGCCCCCCTTCGCGCCGTGGAACACGAGCTGATGTCAGAGATTTAGTTTGCAATCTACGAATGGTGCTTTACAGACACGATGACTCCGGCTAACACCGATCATGTGAAGGCCACGCAGAACCTCCTGGGGAGCTTCCCGAAGATGGCTCAGATGGATTCCATCAGTACCATCAGTACTCTTCTGTCGACTCTGAGAGAAGCGGGTCTCGTAGACGTCACGGCGACAGACCTCGCACTTCGCGATGGGGTCATACCATGGTACCGACCTCTCGAGAGTTGTGACCACTCTCGATCGAACAACGTGCTGTCTCTTAGCTGGTGGTATGGTAAACTATCCATCGGAGCTTTGTTGACTGCTGCACGTCTACGGGTATGTCTACATTGTACGGTCGTATGAACGAAACTCTCATACTATCGCCCGACAGATATTCAGCCCAATGGTGCTCGTAACGGGCGAGAAGGGCACATGTTAGATCGGGCGCGAGTGCCCACTGTAGAAGTTATTTGTATTCTGTACCCAGACAACACCGGTCTCAGCATGTTCATGTTTTTGTACTACAATTCTGGTCATGTACGTTTACAACCTCAATCATTTCGGCTTACTCGAAAGTTTGATCCGGAAGTACTACACAATACGACACGAGCCGCAAATAAGTTGACCCTGTGGGTCGCGGCGTCGAAAACATGCATTGTACATTGAGTAAATGTATCGTCACTGCTCATGATATGCGATCGCTTGGAGCTGCAACGTTGAGTGCTTCGATACCATGACGCCAATCTGGGTGATGATAACCCTAGCCAACGCCGTAACATACTAGTATCCTGTGTTGTGCTCCACTTTGGCAGAATATCTGACATCCGTATCTCGGTTCTACTGCGGCTTCTTCGAGCTGTGCGTGCGGATACTGACGGAGATAATAGATAAGAGCCGCATGTTGCTGTGTCTCTGTGCTTCCGGACTTCCCGTTGATTTCGTGTACCGAAATAGCTCGCAGCGCACCAGATCGATGCATCAATACACCTAGAAGTTGGACCTCCCGCCCCGCAGCTTCGGTGCCTTCGGGAAGATGTGCCATTATGCATTTAACATCATACCCGCCATCAAGACGTCAGAATACCCATGTCGAGGCGGGCTTTGAAGAACACGTCAACGAGTGTAGCACATAGTTCACAACAGATTACAAGTTTTTCCAAACTTGGTTTCCAATACAGGGAATAAATGAATAAGACGGATGACCCTGATTTCAATCTTCCGGCGAGGAATGAAGGATGCTGACCGGTACGATTAGCGAGATGTACCGCCATGTTAGCATGACAAGAAACCGGCAGACTAACGTAAAGGGTTGACCTTGGATTGAACGTTCGAATATCGTGCATTTGTAAACGTGATGGGCTGCGCTCGTGCACTCGTTCGGAAATTACTTGTAAAACCCACGTATTTGAGCTTCCACTTCTTCCGCCGACAGCTTGATATCTGAACAAGAAAAAGTTGACCGCGCACAACCCGATTAATGACGTTGTACTCACACTTTTGAGGGTCTGTCGTGAGAGTAACGTAAGCACAAGTACAATACCATCACAGCCTATCGCAAATGGGCGAAGAAAGACGAGGTTCAAGCACTCACTCTTGCTAAACTCCTTGTCCCTCTGTTTCTGAATGAACCGCTGTAAACTCGGCACGACAAGTTTGACAGCTTCTTCCGCGATCGCCTTCTTTCCATCCACCTCTTCCTCCAACACCTTCGCCATTCGATGCCGCTCCCCGACTTCCTCCAACAGGTCATAGAATCGCGTAAACTTTTCCTTGGTCGCCGCCTTCCACGCACTACTTCCCACCTTCTCCTTTTCCCGATCCTCGCTCAATGCTTGCATCAGAGGTGAAAAGTTGGCGTCAAAGTAACCTGCTTTTGCGGTCCGATAAGCCGACGTGAGCGCATCTGCGGTGGGCCGAGTGACGAGTTCTGTCAGCCCTGGATGCGTAGGTTTTGACACCAAGTGGGAATAAAAGTAGGAGATGTTGTTGAGTAAAAAAATAGATCCGAACGCGCCACGGCGTTGTGTTCGAGACAGAGTTGTCAGACTGCTCACGGTCGTGGTCACGATGTCGACTTTCAGGTGCATTCGCAAATGAATAATTCAGAGAAAGAATCGCATATATGCAGTAAAGGAGAACTTACAGGTGTAATGTTGAAGGAGGACTTTCTCGTTCACCTCGATCGTCGAACCCTTTTGGGTTTTGCCTACCTGCTTCCCCTCGCCCATCTTCCAGTTCCCGTCCCCAAGTGCAAGAAGCGCTGCTCCAACTGCTCCCTTCACCTCCGGGATCCTGTCCAAGTACTGGACAGTCTGATACAAGTCAACGGAACGAGCTTTGGGCTCGGAAGAGTTTGAGACGCTTACAGATACCGTGAAATCAGCCAGGCTTACGCCCAACTCCCCACCCTTTCCTGGTCCCGTAGCTGCCAACTTCAAATCTGCCAAGAATTCCGGAAATGTTCGCAAGCATACGCTCCTAACAGAAGTCAACCCGTCCCGCAACTCGTTCGTGTCTCTGGATCCCTCCCCTCTTCTGCTCATGATGACTTCCCAGCGACTCTGGGGGGCCGAGAGAGCAGCGTAGGTAGCGAGCGCATGAAAAGTGTATTTATGAAGGGAGCGTTTGATGATAGCAGTCAATGAAGAAAGTGTGTCCGTGAAGAGTGTGAGAAGGGGATTGAGCAGAGTATCGTAGGTGGATGCCAAAAGAGAAGGGGCGGTCAGAGGTGCAAGATCGGTAAGAAGGGAATATTCGGTCTTGACACGGCACTATCAGCTGGAGTACCAGTCGTAGAGAAAGAAACCCACTCACCTCTGCGATACGAACTAGGTTTTCCACCCAGGTCCCGAATTCCTTACCTGCAATAACGCCATCCAACGTCTCAGCACGGTCCACGACTCGTTTGGCGTGCGTTTCCAGCGACTTGCGATTCCACGCCCCGCGCATGTCAGCATAACCACGCTGTGCCTCCCTCAAGGTAGCAAGAATGTTCTGACCAGCAGGGTGTGACGGGTGCGTGGATGGCAACGGAAGACTTCGTAAGAATACAACGAGGGGCTTGAGGTGTGCAAGCAACGCTGGCGGGAACGTTGAAGGTGTAAAGTCAAGACCTGCTATCGGAGGCGAACCCGACGATCCTTCAGCGACGAATTTCGTATACAATTGTGTAAGCTTCTTTGCACCAGTTTCGACGAGACGGGCCTGGGGGCAGGGGTGATGGATAGTCTAATTCACGCTCGGGCTCGGGGTAAAATAGGATGTACCTTTTCACGCGAATCCTCGTCGGAAGATTTGAACGCGATAGCGGCGTTCAAGCGTGCAAGTGTATCGATGTATATGTTCAGTTTTCCTGCTTGAGGACTGAAGCAAAAATTACATGAGCACGGCGGCAAACAAAAACAAGTCGATGCGCACCCTCGTAGAATGAGACCTTCTTCTTCAGCAATCCCTTCATGGCTGCTCGCCACCTCATCGATTTTCAAAAGTGCACGGTCGATGTCTGCTCGGGGGTGCTATTAATAATGCAGGTCTCGACACGCAACTCCAAATGCGTACTATGCGACCGGTGGTTGAGTTTCTGTGTAGCGGCATATAGCGGAAGAATCGATTTCTCCAACTTGACCAGACGGGTATCGAAGTTCGACAGTATAGCTAATTAGATGAGCCTCGATCGTGACGAACGCAACGTTGGTGTGCGTACATATCATCCGCTGCGATATCTGGTGGGTCTTGTTCAAGTTTTGCTCGAGCTGAACGTGTCGCAGGTCAG
>JBBPMT010000878.1:0-10837 GCA_038090455.1 Garcileccinum viscosum | reverse complement strand
TTTATGGCGACGACTGGCGAGCCCTCCACAACAAAAACTACATTGCAATTTCCAATGACATCTCTGAATGCCTCCCTATCAACAAAGACTTCAATCCAAACAACATAATAGTACGAGATATTCCATACGCCATTGATTTTGCCCCTGACTTCCCCATTTGGCTCTAAAATGAATTCTTGGAGCACTATCTTGACAAAGCACCTGTTCTCATAGATGACACCTTTGATTTTTACCAATCTCACATAGAATTCGACTACAATGTTGGACCTGTACAATCTGCCAGACCCTCTGGACTCAGAAATGATAACTCCCACCATAAGCAGCCGTCGCCTCAGCTCCAGAACAAGCAGCGGGCACTGACTCACTGATCAGATCACATCACTAAGCAATCTCTTGCAACAGATGATGGATCAGCTGACGGTGGCCAAACAAAGAAACTGAGAGTTAGAGGCCTGGCTGGACCAAGAGCGCAAGGAGAGAGAAGAGGACCACCCTGCTGCCAATAGTTTTGACGAGCCCAAGTCCAAAAGAGCCGAAGTTGTCAAAGATCCCGGACTCTTCGACAGGAGTTACAACAAGTTTGACGAATGGTGGACTAAGATATTGGTATTCAGAGAAACCAACCTGTCCATATTTGGCGAACAAAGGCTTGGTGGCCAAAAGAACTGGAACTTAGCAGTCTTCTCGCGAATAGGTGTCAACAGTGGTGAAAAAGACAAAAATGGCACTAAAGCATGGGCCCATACCAAAATCAAGAAACAGTGCAACAACAATGTGCCCTGGCTCTCACTGGGCCAAATAGAAAAACTGCTAAATGACCACTTCCATATTGGGAATGAAAAAGAAATTGCCAGGGTTGCAACAAACACATCCAAGTTTTTCTCACCCAGTGGCTCACCCTGTATGACCAAGCTTAGGTTGAAGAAGGCACAGGAGTCATGCTTCTGGAACAATCAGTATGCCAGGACATCATCCGGCACATGTTTATGCAACAAGAAAGGCCCGCTGGCCTCCATAACTTTATGGGTGTGGTTCAAAAATATGCCAATGCAATAGAATCTTTTAAATCTTGGTTCCAAGCGAACCAATCATGATGTGACCCCAATGTGTGAAGCGGTAGCTATCGAGTGGTCAATGAATTAGGGTTAAGAGGAAGGATATGTGCCAGATGCACATCTATCGGATACCGCTTGTAGGGTTACAACCTACACAGTCGTCCTATGGTGGGCTCGAAGATAAAGATGAGACTCTTGAAGTAGTCGCAGACGGTGGAAACTGATCACTAGGGAGCCCGGTAGGGTTCTAGGACGAGAGCCAAATATAACAAGACTGGGGAGTCTTGCTATCGGTGATTACACTCTATATATACTATGCTACAAGGTGCACGGACCACAAAGTAAGGGCCGGCACATACTATAAACGGATAGATAAAACCATGAGGTAACAACGTGGTGTGGCAGCATGAGGCCAGGGACTGTGAGAAGATGAAAGGTGGCCACATACCGCGAGGTGTGGCAGATCTATAGATAGATGAAAGTAAGATCGAGATGCAATCGAGATCTATCAAGATACCAGATGCAGAGATCGATACGCGATGAGATTGTCGGCCGATGAAAGGTGAAGAGACCGGGTGTCTATAAAAAGGTAAACAATAGTAAATACCCGTGATGACGATAGGTGTCACGTGATGACCAGCGTCTAGCTGTCATGTGACCAGGGGAGAAGCGCTGGGGATAAGCACGCGGCTATGTCTGAAAAGGGGGAAGACCATATAGGGAACCCTAGATTAGGGGCAAAGTTAGGTCACGACGATGTTCACAACAATGTGATGGACATAGATCATACCCTCACATCTGACAATTGGGAGGATATAGGCTGATCCACCTGAGGCTGCTACAATTGTGGCAAAGGTCACTTGGCAAGGAATTGCAAAGCAAAAAGCACCGCTTGCAATGAATGTGGGTTCAGACGAGGCAGACACTGAAAGAAATGTTTGCAATTCAAATCTAAAAGAGTATGTGCTGCAGAAGGAACTGCATAAACAAACCAACACACCATACCTAACACCCCGCTCACAACCCTTTCCAACCCCAGACCAGCTGGGCAGATCAACTAGCAAGCTGCCGTATGTGGTATGGACTTTGATGCTGCTTGAGCATACTTTCGAGACCTCGAAACAACCTAGGGAAAAGAGTAAGATCATCTATATCAGATAGTAGCACGATCGATATGGACCCTAGTTTCATTTCTTCTTCAAATAGTTCCTTTTTTAATTTAGTTCCCAGCAGATCAAGGGTACAACACCAAGATAGTGCTCACCCATTTCAATTACCTACTTTGAATAGTTTCTTGGACCTAGATAGCAAATGTAATTTAGATAGTTTGTCTTCATCTCCATTGTCTCGATGTGGTAGCCTACTAGACAACATAACCGAAGTGGCGAACTCCAATAAAAAGTGCAGTTACTGGGAAGTGATGCTTAATTCCACTTATACAAAAAATAAAAATAGCTTGTCTTTGAACCTGATGGAGAAACATATGAGAACCCTAAAACCACTCTGCGAGCTATTCATAAAAATCAATATAATCACCAAAACTACAAAAACAGAATGCCAAGCCCTGCTAGACAACAGCGCCACAGGCATATTTATCGATCAAACATGGGCAAAGGAAAACAGAATTCCAATGCAACCCCTCAACATGGTGATACCAGTCTACAATGTAGATGGATCAATAAACTCAGCAGGCAGAATCACATACACTGCTTCACTCATTATAGACTATCAGGGACATCATGAAAAAGTCAATGCAGATGTCACGAATCTGGGAAAGAACCAGCTAATTCTCAGATACACATGGCTAAGAAATCACAATCCCATGATAGATTGGATCACAGGAATGGTCACCATGGATAAGTGCCCATCCAGTTGCACAGCACTCAAAAATATCTCCAGGACACAAGCAGAAGTGCACGAAGTCACTTATGTGTACCATAGTCACAAAATATACCAAACAGACATCCCAGATGCAGCTGAAGCCATGAAGTTAGTACCCGTGGAATACCACAACTACCTGGATGTATTCTTGAAAAAGGCAAGCAAGAGAATACCTGAAAGGAAACCATGGGACCACGCAGTAGATCTGAAACCCGATTTCATACCCAAGAAGGGGCACCTAATCAAACTCAGCCCTCAGGAGCAAGATGAAGTCAAAGCATTCATAGATGACCAACTCAGTAAGGGCTACATCCACCCCTCAAAATCGCCTCAAATGTCATCCATCTTCTTCATCCCTAAAAAGGATGGCAAGAAACACATGGTTATGGACTACAGATACCTTAACGAAGGAATGGTGAAAAACAACTACCTGTTGCCTTTAATCTCACAAATTATAGATAAGCTAAAAGGAGCTAAGCTCTTCACCAAAATGGATCTCCGATGGGGATACAACAACATCCATATCAAAAAAGGTGACGAATGGAAAGGCGCCTTCGTTTGTCATCTCAGGGCTTATGAACCCCTTGTTGTTATGCTGGGTGTCGAATACTTAAGACAAAGCAAGACGAGAATCTCACGAAGAGTCCATCAAGTCTTGCTTGTATGAAGGGGAGGTCTCTCTATCTTGAGTGCGTATACCAAGAGCTCAAGGCAGCAAGAATTGATGCTGAATTGCGTAGAACTAGCTAAGGAACATACACCATCATGCTACGGGTATATATAGGGGACGGTGCAATGCATGGACCAAGCTATGTCGTAGCAGTGAAAGAGAAGAAGACATAAAGGGAAGATAGAGATGGAACGTGATGGAATCGTGGGGAAGGAAGTGCGTCATCTGCAGTAAAGATGAGTCAGAAGCTGCGGAAGGCTATGTATATAAGATAAGACGATAAGAAGATAAGACGATAAGGAGATAAGAGGAGGTACATCATTGACGACTGAGGGATGGAGAGGTAGGGGAAGAACGAGAGGCCCTAGAGGAGGTGGGGCTTGAGCAGGGCGAAGTCAGTTCCAGGATAACTGGGACAAGAGAGAGGGCAGGGGTCCCCCGACGAGGGGGAGTGGACCGAAAGGGCTGACTGACCTGGGGAGGAGCATTCTCATTGGTTTCGAATGGGGAGGGGAAAGGAGAGGGGTGTTCCCAAGTGATGTCAACATAGAGGCGGCGTTGTCGATCGGTGAGAGAATCCCAATGTGGGCGGAGGACGTCCCATAAGTGAGAGGGGTGGAGAGATGCTACCGTGTCAGAGAATCCCGAGTCGACCAGGATGGAGAGTGTATTAGCACGAAGGTCTGTCAGTCCTTGAAGAAAGGCAGCATGAAGTGTAGGAGAAGAGAAAGAATGAGAAATGGAATGGTAAGTATGAAGGTGAAGGTAAGTGTGGTAAAGGCAAATCCCATTATACATGGAGGCATGTGGAATCAAAGAAGAAAACACAGTCTGTTCCAAAGTAAAAAGAAGCTCAGGAGTTTCAAGAATGGCAGAATATAAGGCATTGCGGATGTGAGTGGGGAAGAGGTTCGGAATGATGGGGAGGTTGGGGTATGAGAGGCCTAAGGTACACGAATATGAGGATGGGGGTGTGTTACGACGAGTGGGTCGGCTAGGCATGTCAAGGCTGCTAGGGGAAGTCCTTGGGGTGTCGAGCCTTATAAGCAGAAAGGAGGGAGGTGGCGTGAGATAGATTCCTTTCTGGTTCCCAGGTATTTTCCGAAGAAGGCCAACCCTTCCAAGACACGAGGTACTGGCGACATCCACGAGTTCCTCTGTGTGAGAGAATTTGTTCCACTTCATATTCTTCTTCTCCGTCAATTTGATCAGGGGGAGGAGATAGAAAATTCGGGCTGTGTTCCGCAGTCTCCCGATAGGATGATAGTTTGGAAGCGTGGAACGTATCGTTGATGCGCCATGTGGGAGGGAGTTTGAGACGATAAGATACGGAAGATAGGACCTGAGAAATTTCAAATGGTCCTTCTCATTTAGGAGAGAGTTTCCGAGAAGGGTAGTGAAGGTGGAGGTTTTTGTTATCAAGCCAGACTTTATCTCCGACTTTCCAGGGGGTAAAGCGGGAAGAGATGCATTCTTTCATGAGGCGTTGGGCACGTTCATGGGCATCAAGGGCTTCTTTCCTTGCTTCAGATAAGAGGGATAGGCGAGATTCGAGATCAGGAAGGAACGTTTTGCCGATGGGAGGGTAGGCACACGGTTCATATCTGAGGATTAAAGAGAAGGGGGTTTTGCCGGTGACAGAATGAATGGAGGAGTTGTGGCAAAATTCTGCCATAGGGAGAAGGTCAGCCCATGCATCGGACTTTTCATTGCAGAAGATGCGGAGATAGGTCTCCAATTCCTGATTGACACATTCGGTTTCTCCGTCTGTTTGAGGGTGGTAGGCAGAGGAGAGAGCAAGGTCATATTTCAAGAGACGTGCCAGTTCTCGGGCGAAGGCAGAGGCAAATTGAGGGCCTCGATCCGAGATACATTGATCGTGGAGACCAAAGCGAGGGAAGATGTGTTTAAAGAAAAGAAGGGCGACATCAGCGGCAGAGGAGGTTTTGAGACAAGGAAGGAAAATTGCCCCCTTTGTAAGCCCATGGTCGACCACGACCAAAATAGAATCAAAGCCAGATGAAGGAGAGAGGTCAGTAATGAAGTCCATAGAAATTTGTTGAAAAGGGCGAGAAGCTGAAGAGGAGAGAGGGAAGAGAGATGGAGAGGAAGGATGGGTATTGACCTTGGAGGCCTGACAAGTGGCACAACCAAGGATGAACTGGCAAACAAAAGTAGAAAGGCCAGGCCAACAATAGTCGCAAGCGACAAGGTTCTGGGTGCGAAGAACACCACCGTGACCTCCAGAGGGAGATTCATGGCAAGAACGAACAATATCACGATGAAGCGGCTCAGGAATGAAAAGACGATGACGAAAATACAAAAGACTGTCCGAAAATTCCCAATCATGATGAGAAGCACAAGGGAGGAGAGAAGTTCCCTCATTGAGGGCGGAAAGAGCAGCAGAAGCAAACGGATCAGAAGTCGTAAGAGAAGAAAGTTTAGAAGTTACAGCAGCATCAAGAGCATGAACAAAAAGGGTGTCTGGGAGAAGGGTGACATCAGCGTTGTCAGAGGACATATCAACGTCGTTGTGATGAGAAAGTGCATCTGCAGGAGCCATGGTGGAGGCGGGGAGGTGGTGAAAGGTCAAGTCGAAATCCTGGAGAAAGAATTGCCAACAAGCATGGCGACGAGAGAGTTTACAGGGTTGGTGGAAGTATGTCAAGTTCTTGTGATCGGTTAAGATAGTAACAGGGAGGCCCGTTCCCTGAAGGTAATGGTGCCACTCTTCGAGAGCATGGATGACCATGAGAAGTTCATGGTCATAGATGTCATAGTTCCGTTCTGCCGGAGAGAAGGTGTGAGACAGGTATGCGCAGGGATGAAGATTGCCATTTCCATCGGGTTGCATGAGAACCGCACCAGAGGCAGTGAGAGAAGCATCAGTCATGATAGTGAAGGGACAAGTGACATCGGGCATGGCAAGAACGGGTTTGGCAAGGAAGGCAGATTGGAGTTGGTGGAATGCATCTTCACAAGAAGGGGACCAATTCCAAGGCGTATCTTTTTTTGTAGGATCAAGAAGAGGGCGAGCGAGAGTAGAGAAGTTAGGAATGAATTTACAATAGAAGTTACAAAAGCCAATGGAAGATCAGACTGCCTTGACGGAATGGGGAGGGGATCAAGTTTCGATGGCAGAGAGTTTTGTAGGGTCCATCTGTAAGGATCCAGCTTTGATAACAAGACCCAGAAATTCTACTTCAGACGCAGTGAATGCACATTTGTCCAATTTGAAATATAGTCCATGTTCTCGACCATGTTGAAGAACTTTGCGGACGAGAAGCCAATGCTGGGATAGATTATCATTATGGATTAAGAAATCGTCCATGTAAATGATAAGCCATCCTTCTGCGATATAATCACCAAAGATCGATTACATGAGTGCTTGGAATGTAGGAGGAGCATTACAAAAACTGAAAAACATGACATTGGGTTTGAAGAGACCTTCAGGAGTAATGAAGGCAGCTTTCCATCGATCTTCTGGGTGGATGAGAACATTGTTGTATCCCCAACAGATGTCAAGTTTAGTAAAAATGGTGGATGGGCGAAGTTGATCTACAAGGTCGGAGATGAGGGGGAGCAGGTAGGCATTCTTTACTGTGTGTTCATTGAGGTATCGGTAATCCTGGCAGGGGCGGAGGGAGCCATCTTTTTTAGGTACAAAGAAGAAAGGAGAAGCTTGAGGGGATTTTGAAGGAGAGATTTTTCCGGAGGCGAGGTTTTCTGCGATGAACTCTTTACATGCTTCTCGTTCCTTCGGGTTAAGAGGGTATACTTTAGCTATCTTGGGAACAAAAGAGTTCTTCAGTTCTATGGCATGATCGAATGGTTGAGACAGAGGGAGTATTCCATTGGGAGGTTTTGCGAAGACGTCAGCGAAAGAGGCAAGTTCAGGAGGGAGAGTAACCTTCTCTTTTTCTTGTGCCATAGCGAGCTCTGTGGCGATGGTGGTTTTTTGAATCAAGAGAGAGGAATCTGTGAGGTAGCGAACTAGATATCGTTGTGAAAGAGCTAGAGGGTTGTCTTGTCTGAGGAATGAGGGGCGATCAGGAATGGAGACAACACCAGTCCCCCAATTGATGTTAGGGTTGGCATCCTGTAGCCAGGGCAGACCCAAGATGACTGCTTCCTTTCCACAATTGATCACGAAGAAGTCTCGAAGTTCCTCATTCTCTCCGATCCGTAGGAGGAGGGTCGTTTTCAGGCAAATGACACCGCTTTGATTGGGGGTCCCATCAACGTTAGAAATGGCAAGAGGTTTGGGGATTTTGGAGGTAGGGAAACGATAAGTTTGGACTAGAGAGTGATCAATAAAATTGCCAGTGGCTCCACTATCGATTAAAGCAGAAGAGTCGACAATTTGTGCACTAGTCTTTGCCGATAGAGATATGGGAATGCGAATTGATTTGGCATGAGGTGTAGTACAGAATACAGGTGCAAGACAATGAGGAGAAGTAGATGTCGTACTAGTTCTCCTTTTCAAAAATCCTCTCCGTCCTTGGAGGTTTCGGCAGTAGTGGTGGCGACGGAGATTTCCGGGGATTCCTTTAAGGGTTCTTCCTCATAGACAGTTCGGAGTACCTTGAGGATCTCCTCTTTGGAGATGTTTCGATCCGCAACGATCTGGTTAACATATTTCCCGAGGGCAGAGGGAGCCTTAGGAGGACACAGGGTGAAGCGGGTGGAGGAAGATGACGAAGGGGTCGATGACGAGGAATTATGATTGCTGGCTCGGCAGCCAACCTTATGACAAATGAAACAATGATTCTGCTGTAGATGGCGGGCTCTGTCTACAGGGGAGAGACGAACAGAATCAACATCCATGGCATTGGGATCTTTGACGGGGCGAGAGCTGTGAAAGTATCCTCCTTGGCCGGAGGTAATGTCTGCGATGCGCCATTGTTGAGCATGGTATTTAGCAGCTTGCTTGATCCATTCCTTTGCTGTGGTTGGTTGAGTCTGTTGGGAAAGGATCATGACTACGAGTTTGGGATCCATTCCAGAGGAAAGGTATTCAAGAAGGGTGGGCTCATCCATGATGTTGGCCCGCTGGGCAAGAAGGCAAAACTCAGTGATATACTGTTGGAATCCGCTGTCCTTGTTGCGGGTATCCTGGCGAAGGGTGAGAAGCTTTCGATGCGCTTCAGTGGCAATATTGAAGGGGTAGAAGGTGGCGATGAAATCTTTTTCTAAACTAGCGAATGTCTTTTCGGTAGCAGCGATGGTATTGTCGTTTATCTTGGCGTACCAACCTTCTGCAAAGGGAATACCGTTCCCCTTGGTCATCTTGTTGAGAAGGACTAGGACCTTCACAGCGTCGTCTGCATATATGGCAGCATTCATCGTGAAATAGGCCTTCATGGCCTGCATCCAGTGGTTGGCATCTTTCATTTCTCCCGAAAACACATCAGGGAGACCAGCTTTCAGTTCTGCAGGGGGCATGGTGGTGGTAGGTGAGGGCGACGAAGAAGTGGCAGGAGGGTTCGGGGGTGGAGGGGCAGGTGGTAATCCGAAGGCAGCTCTGCTAGAAGCAATGATCTGTTCTTCTGTTTCTTCAGCAGTAGGACCTCGGTGAACTGGAATGGCAGAGAAAGATCCTGTAGGAGTGGGAGGATCTTCCAAGTCGGAGGAGGGAGGACAGTAGCCGCGACAAGGGGTGGAGAAGGACAAAATGTTGGGCGGTCTGCTAAGCAGCAGGAGGCAGAGGAAGAGCTAGTTCTTTTGTTATGCTGGGCGTCGAATACTTAAGACAAAGCAAGACAAGAATCTCACGAAGAGTCCGTCAAGTCTTGCTTGTACGAAGGGGAGGTCTCTCTATCTTGAGTGCGTACACCAAGAGCTCGAGGCAGCAAGAATTGATGCTGAATTGCGTAGAACTAGCTAAGGAACATACACCATCATGCTATAGGTATATATAGGGGATGGTGCGATGCACGGACCAAGCTATGTCGTAGCAGTGAAAGAGAAGAAGACATAAAGGGAAGATAGAGATGGAACGTGATGGAATTGCAGGGAAGGAAGTGCGTCATCCACAGTAAAGATGAGTCAGAAGCTGCAAAAGGCTATGTATACAAGATAAGACGATAAGAAGATAAGACGATAAGGAGATAAGACGATAAGGAAAAGCTAGGTGGAGGACGAAGGAAGATTAAGGAGAAGAGATCCATCCGCCAAGAGGAAAAGAGACAAGTTAACGTAAGAGAAGGAAAAGGGATGGGACAAGGAGATGGTACAACCCTCCGGGACAATGTCAACCGTAACACTTGTCATATACTTTGGAATATGTAATAGCCCTGCCACGTTCCAACAAATGATGAACGAAATCTTCACAGATATGGATGATATTATTATTATCTACCTTGACAACCTCTTGATCTTCTCAAAAGATAATGATAGAAAGAAACATATTGAATTAGTATGTAGAGTTTTGGAAAAACTCCAGAACAATGATTTGTTCATTAAACCTGAGAAGTGTTTCTTCAGAGTTACCAAAGTTGACATGCTAGGCATGGACATCTCTGAACATGGAGTATTTATGAACCATGAAAAAGTAAAAGGAATGCAAGATTGGCTCGTTCTTACTACATTGAAAGGCATGCAAAGCTTCTTAGGCTTGGCCAACTTCTACCACCATTTCATCGCCAATTATAGTCTTATTGCACAACCCTTACACGACCTGACAAAGAAAGATCAACCCTGGATCTGGGGAAAAGACAAACAAACAGCATTCAAGATGCTTAAAAATGCATTTATCTCAGCCCCAGTACTGGCATATCCAGATGATACAACCCCATATAGAGTTGAATGTGATGCCTTGGACTTCACCATCAGCACAGTATTATCGACTAAAATAGATGACAAATGGCACCCCATGTCCTTCATGTCACATAGCATAACTCCCGAACAGTGCAATTATACAATAGCCAATAAGGAAATGCTCACTATTATCCTCGCACTGGAACAATGGAGACATCACCTAGAAGGTGTATGCCACCAGTTCGAAGTATGGACAGACCATAAGAATCTACAATGGTTCATGAAAGCACAAGACCTTAATAGACATCAGGCTCACTGGGCCATGTACCTATCTTGCTTCAATTACATGTTGAAATTAGTGATGTATACTTGTTATTCATCACTAATAGTCGACCTATAGATAAGTTATGAGGTCATTTAGTACCTATTGATCACTACTTATCATTACTAATCACTACCATAAAGGTAAGAT
>JBBPMT010000877.1:0-10846 GCA_038090455.1 Garcileccinum viscosum | reverse complement strand
CGCGTTGCATTTCGTCAGCTGGGTGCTCAGGCTTGCGTCGTTGGCCGGAGGTGTGATGGTGCCAAAGCACGGGATGATAGGCAAGCCATGAGAACGATACAGTTTCTTAGGTCGGTGACCTGCAATAGCTTGCCTTTCTTCGTCGACAAACAATACGAAAGTGATCAATAACTGAGGCGAAATGTGGATGACAAGCGCTCAGGGCAGGGGCAGGGACAGGGGCAGATGCGTGAGCAAACACGTGATATGTAATAACGCCCTGAAGATGAGTTCTCTTTCCACCACGCTCGAAGTCGTCCTACCCAACATGTCTTCCACAGTACATCCAACCAAGAGGGATGGTGAGTATGAGACTACGATTGGTGCACTGGGGAACTGACAGGAGAAAAGAACCGAGTGGACAGCAAGTAGCTGGATCGGCGAGGGAAGATGATGGATCCAAGACCGCTGAAAGTGAAGCATTGAACGAATCGAGTGAGATCGACATCGATACTCAAGACATCATACGGTCTGTCAAGTTTCTGCCTGACGGGAAGCATGTTGTGAGCGCAGGGAAAAGATTCGAAGATGGAGAGTGGCCGATGGAAAGGAAGCAGGCAAGCCGATGGACGCTGGAACTGATGTTTGGGACCTTGTAGTCTCACAGGATGGAAATTGGATCGTGGCTGGGATGAAGAATGGCTACATGGCAGTGTGGAAAACAACAGATCACGAGAAGGCGATCGAGTTCAAAGCGCACACTGACTGGGTGTGTGCAGTGGACATATCGCCGGACTCGACAAGGATCGCCACCGGATCGGATGACGAGACGCTCTCTGTATGGTCACTTTCAACTGGTCGGCGACTTCTAGGCCCATTCAAACACGACTATTACGTGTCCTCGGTCAAGTTCTCACCCGATGGTCAATTCATCGCAACTGCCACATGGGATCGCAAGTCTGTTCGTGTCTATGGCAGTCGCAAAGGCCAAGTGCTCGCCCAATTTCCGATCGATGTAAGCATCGCATTGAACGGAAACCTTGCCTGGACCAGCGATGGCAAGCAGCTCCTTGTCTTGTCTCGCAGCGACATCCACTACATCGAGGTGTCCACGAAGAAAATAGTCACGAAATGGAGCATTGTCGACGGTGCATATCATATAGTACTGGCACCCAACGACAAGTTCATCGCAGCCTCTGGAAAATCGTCGATTTCACTCTGGGACACTGCAACCCACGAATGCCTTGCGACGGTCGCAATGCCTGTCGTAGAGTGCCTCCCACGCAATGTCATTTCATCAAACTACAACATTGCGGTCGCTCGAGATAATAAAATCATCTTTCGACGTCTTTTGGACATCCTTCCCTCACACTACTGCGACAACGTCAGTCTTGCAACGTCTATCAGATGTGATGACTGACTAAATCTTCGACTCAAACAGATTTCCTTGAAGCCAGAACCCTGCTACTCAAATGTGGAAGACGGACACGCAAATGCAAATCAGCGTGCGTTTATTAGCCGGCTGACTGCTCTATGTTGTTACTCACCTAACTCAGCAACAAGTAGTGCAAGTCTTGAGGACATCATTCAACAACTCCGTAACCAGCTTGCCACGGCCAATGAGGAAATTGAAAGTCTCCGGCACCATAACCATAATCAATCTCTTCGTGCTCGAGAGCAACACTCTGGTGCGTTCAGAACAAGTTTACTCCAACTTCGTTGATAGTCATCTGACCACGTGCAGCAAATCATTCTGGTATGTTTATTATCAGGTCAGCCGAGGACAGCTCACCTGTTTTATGCTATCCATGGCACAGAAATAGCTGATCTCAAAAAGGCCGTTCGTGATCTCACAAACAAGCTTGCCTCCTCACAACGCGCTCTACGCACGCACGAGCAAATCCATGAATGCGAATCCATGTTTGCACGTGGTCGCATATACAACGCTGCAGAGCATCTGCACAACATTATTAATTCCATGAGTGAGGATCTGAAGCATAATGAGTCGATCATGAACTGGCTTCGAGGCAAGTATCTTCATTATTTCGTAATGTGTATACTTACTCTTTGCCATCAGAATTTATGGACCGATGCATATCACGCCTTCGGGCCATTGCAGATGAGGCATCAAGTGTGGACAAATACACCGAGGCGTTCTCACTCTACTCTGCGATATTATCACTCATTCCCTCACCTCCAAGTACCGTGTTGATGGAATGGGCCAGGATGGGGCTGCATTGTCATTCAGCCAGTGAAATATTTGGAGATGCAGACAATGTATGGTGTGACTTGCGTCGTCGTTCAGAATGGCCAGACGGTTCTAACTTATACCATTCAGCTGATGGTTCCAAAGTTTCGTCTTTATCGGGCAGTCTGTGATGTTCTAGAAGATGATGATCGTGTTGTGGAGGCGATTGGATACTTCCAAGAGATGAAAAATAATCTGTCGGAAGAGATTCATGCTCTCGATGATCAGCTGCAATGGGAGCCCGGTGAGTAGTTGCGCTGGTGACATTGAGAGTGACATGAGCATCTTTCCAGATTTCCGGCGACGTTGTATCAAGAAATTCGAGAAGTCTGGTGACACGGCTATCGAACATGCCATGTCCATCAGGCATTATTCGAGCGCACTCTCGCTCGATCCGAGGAACATCAATGACATCATTGTCAAATGCTGCAAAGCACGAGCAGGCTTACTAGAAGAACTTGTTAGCGTTACCAAGGTATGAGTCGACTTACATATCCTAAGTAGCTGACGGTAGTGATGGTATGATCAGGTTATCGAATGTGATCCATCAAACTACAAAGGCTACAAGAGGAAGCATTCTGTATTGCATAGCATGGGCCGCTGCAGCGAGGCACTCAGTGCATTCCAGACGATGTTGTCGATGATGAATAATTCAGCAAACCCACGAATTTGTAGTGAGTCCATTTGATCTATTTTGTACAAGAATACGAATTGAAGATTTTGGATTTTTTGATATTAGGGCTTCAACGTCAATATATCGACACGACTCCTCTCATCCGAAAGGTCGTTGATGACACCATCCGTGACATACCCCGCATTCTCATCGACACCGTCACTGGTCGTCTCTATGATAAAACACAGCAAGCTGCTGTGTTTGAAGAGCAACCCATCTTTCACCGACTTCGGTCTGCAATGACTACCCACGATCGTCTCGACTACCCTCGCATAAAGCGAGAGGTCGAGAAATTATATCCATCTATGAACTACCTGAGTCCCCCACAATCGAGAAGCTCGTCCGTTTCTGTAATCTCGTCCAATCTCACCGTTTCCGATGGGCTTGGAGCGACACGTGTTGTGTCAACCAGGCTGACAATCGCACCCAACAGGAATCTGTGGTGGCCATGTTTCGGTGGTACTGTCGTGCAGCGCTAACTATTGTCCATCTCCTCGGTGTGCTCTCAGAGTCTCAAGAAGAAGGTGATTTGTCGAAAAGTATATGGAATACGCGTGGGTGGACGTACCAAGAGTACATTGCTTCAATGGTCATTCAGTTTTACACGGAGGACTGGAAACCGTATCTGGATCTGAAGTTGTTCAATCATAAGGAATCGCCTGTCATCCTCTCGGAGATGGAGCAGGCAACCGAGTTTTCCACGGAGAGGCTTGCTACGATTAAGCCGGGGCTGCACCGCGTGCGGGAGAAGCTGTACCTGGCTTCGAAGCGCCAGACGACACGAGAAGAAGATATCGCATATTGTTTGTTTGGGATCTTTGACGTCTCACTCCCGGTCATATACGGGGAAGGCAAGCAAGCAGTCCGTCGCCTCCTCGAACACATCCTGACGCAGTCTGATGATGTCACGCTTCTCTCTTGGACCGGAAACTCAGGTAGCAAAAGCTACCTCCCCTCAGATCTTACTGTATATGATCGAATTCTGCCTCCGCATGTTCCCCAAGCCATAGAGGCCACTAGGATGAATCAGATGGTCATGGATCTACGGTCGTCCTTTCCTGACCCCTCTCCAGTCATCGCACTATATGAACAACTCCTTGGTCTCCCACCCCTGTCCCACGTTCCTGGTCGACTTCGACTCCATGGGCTCGTTTTCCGCATCACTGATCTCGCCCGCCTCGCGACACTCACATCCGACTCAAACGCCTATGTCTATAATGCCACAGTGCCGATGCTTGGAGAGGTACGGTTCGAGACTAAGGACGGCTCACTCGGGACACAACGACTCGTTCTCGTTCATCCATGGATTGGACCCTTGCTTGACGAAGATTTTTCGGGCGACGATCCTCTATTTGATACTGATGTGCGTGCACTGCGGATTCTTGTTCGGCTTCAGCAGCCTTTCGGAGCACTACTGCTAGCCTCGCAGAGGCGTGGACAGTACAGCCGTGTAGCGACGGACAGTTTCATCCAGGTTCAGATCCGAGTGGGGACATTGTTGAATGAACTGGTGGCGAGCATCGGGACAGTCGACATTCAGTAGTCATGCATTGCTGGCTTTGGATATTTGCAGTGGTACGTTTCGTTACAGCCCTCCTAAGCTGGCTGCTATCTTACTTTGGCGCGACGATCAAGTCTAGAGTTGCGTTGGTTTTTGATGATGTTCTCTTGCTGTTCCCTGTCGCTTTTACCACCCCCGCCAGTGTTCTTGTTCTTTTCTCTTTCTCCAAGATATCACACTACTAGACTGCTTCGGTTCTGGGACATCCGAGTCAGTGCTCGGTCTTGATATGCACCACCATCCAACTGGTGTTGTTTGGATCGATGGAGAGATCGCGTCTGGAGGGTTTCGCTCAGGATTTCTGGGGAAGAGCATGCTTTTCGAAGAGAGCTTTTATGGGAAAAATACACTCAATCAGCCGGATCCGTGCAGAAAAATCGAGAGGTACTTATGTCGTCCGCTCGTTATGGTTCGAGCACCTTGCACTAGCACCACACCGAGTTCCGCTTTGGAATCGCGGGGAATTTCATTGACGCCTGTTTGGAAGCCGTCCCAAAGGGTAGAAATTGGGCTCCCAACGAAGTTATAGAGTTGAGACAGTATTTCTACACCTTTCGAGAACAATAACGCCTCCAAGGGTTGGTTAATGATCAATGATGATTTGCTGCGCGACTATATCAATGTAGAACGCTCACAAGCGAGGGTAACTATATAAGAAGTTATTTTAATGCGGGCGTATCGAGGTGCGTATCCAAAGCCAATAATATTGCGCGACTACTGCACGTCAACCAAACCAATACTTGCCATCAGCTCAGTGATGGGCGTCTCCGCCCAAATCTGAACACGAATGAAACTGTCCGTTGCCACCCGTCTGTACTGCCCACGCTTCTGTGACGCTAGCAGCAGTGCCCCGAAAGGTTGCCGAAGCCGAACAAGAGCACGCAATGCACGTGCCTCAAGATCAGACAGAGGATCGTCACCCGAGAAATCCTCATCGAGCAAGGGTCCGATCCACGGATGAACGAGAACGAGCCGCTTTGCCTCAAGCGAGTCGTCTTTAGTCTCAATCCGTACATCGCCAAGAACAAGTGCCTTGGCATGATAGATATGAAGGCCTGATTCGGGGTTACTTTCCCTGAGCTGGGGAAGGTCTATGAGGTGGAAGACGAGTCCAGGGAGTCGCAGTCGACCAAGGACATGGGATAGCGGTGGGAAATCGAGGATTTGTTCATATAGTGCAACGACTGGAGAGGGGTCAGGAAAGGACAATCGTAAATCCGTGACCATCTGCTTCATTTTGGTGGCATCTATGGCACGAGGAACATGCGGAGGAAGAATTTGATCGTACACAGTGAGATCTGTGGGGGGGTAGCTTTTGCTACCTGAGTTTCCGGTCCAAGATAGAAGTGTGACATCATCCGACTGCGTCAGAATGTGTTCGAGGAGGCGACGGACTACTTGCTTGCCCTCGCCATATATGACGGGGAGTGAGATATCAAAGATTCCAAACAACGAGTACGCCATATCTTCTTCTCGCGTCGTCTGGCGCTTAGAAGCCAGGTACAATTTCTCCCACACACGGTCTAGCCCCGGTTTAATCGTGGCAAGTCTCTCCGTGGCAAACTCGGTCGCCTGCTCCATCTCCGAGAGAATGACAGACGATTCCTTATGATTGAATAATTTCAGATCCAGAAATGGTTTCCAACTTTCTGTGTAAAATTGAATAACCCTGGAGGCAACGTACTCCTGGTATGTCCATCCCCGGGTATTCCATATGCTTTTCCACAGATCACCTTCTTCCTGAGACTCGGAGAGCACACCAAGGAGATGGACAATCGTGAGCGCCGCACGACAGTATCACCGAAACATGGCCACCACAGATTCTTGTTGGGTGCGATTGTCGGCTTGGTTGACACAACATGTGTCGCTCCAAGCCCATCGAAAACGGTGTGATTGGACGAGTTTACAGAAATGGACAAGCTTTTCGATTGTAGGGGGCCTAGATAGTTCATAGATCGAGATGTCTTTGACCATCTGGAATGTGGGCTCGGGAGGCTGCCACCTGTGCGAGAACATCATATATTGATAGAAATTCTCGACCTCTTCCTTGATGCGTGGGTAGTCGAGACGGTCATCGGTAGTCATGGCAGACCGAAGTTGGTCAAAGATCGGTTGTTCTTCGAACACAGCAGCCTGCTGCGTTTTATCATAGAGACGACCAGTGACAGTATCGATGAGAACGGGGGGTATGTCACGGATGGTGTCATCAATGACTTCTCGGATGAGCGGAGTCGTATCGAGATATCGACATTGAAGCCCTGATATCAAAAAATTATCAATTCGTATTCTCGTGCAGAACAGATCCAACAAGCTCACTACAAATTTGTGGATCCGTTGAATTCTCCATCATCGACATCATTTGGGATGCGCTGAATGCCTCTCTGTAGCGGCCTATGCTATGCAATACGGAGTGCTTCCTCTCGTAGCCTCTGTAGTTTGATGGATCATGTTCGATGACCTGATGGCACCGGTCATTACTGTCAACCATGTAGGATGTGGGAGTCAACTCATACCTTGGTAACACTGACGAGTTCTCCTTCCAGTAAACATGCTCGTGCCTTGCAGCATTTGACGATGATGTCATTGATGTTTCTTGGGTCGAGCGAGAGTGCGGTCGACTAGTGCCCGATAGCCTCACTATGGTCGTTAGTGGTGTCAGCACACCTATCCAGCTTCTCGACACAACGCCGCTGGAAATCTGGAGTAATTCTCAAATCATTCTGGATGTCACCAGCGCAATTACTCACCAAGCTCCCATTGCAGCCGATCACCAGAGGCATCAGTCTCTTCTGGCATGCTATTCTTCATCTCTTGGAAGCATCCGATCGCCTCCTGAATACGATCATCATCTTCCAGAATATCACGGACTACCTGATAAAGACGAAACTCCGGAACCATCAACTGAACCGCGTGAGTCAGAACTGTCGCATCATTTCGAACGACCATGCAAAACGCTACTATACCTCATCTGCACCTCCCAATATTTCACTGGCTGAGTAACAACGCAGCCCCATCCTGGCCCATCCCATTAATACGGCATTAGAATGTGAGGGGGCGAGTGATAATATTGCAGAGTAGGCTGAAAACGCCTCATTGTGTTTGTCCATACTTGACGCCTCGTCTGCGATGTCCCGGAGGCGTGATATGCATCGGTCCATGAATTCTGATGGCAGAGAGTAAATATGCACACTACGAAACAACGGAGAGACTCGCCTTGAAGCCAGTTCATGATCGACTCATTATGCTTCAGATCCTCGCTCATGGAATTGACGATGTCGAGCAGATGCTCCGCGGCATCACATTGTGATTACGTGCAAACATAGACTCGCATTGCTGGATTTGCTCGTGTATGCGTAGAGTGCGTTGTGAAGAGGCAAGCTTGTTGGTGAGATCTTCGACGGTCTTCTCGAGGATAGCTAATTTTGTGCCATGGGTGGCATAAAACAGGTGAGCGGTCCTGGGGTTGCTTTGATTAAAAAAGCCTCATACCAGAACGATTCGCTGTGCGTTTACAGACGAGCATCAACGAAGTTAGAGTAAACCTAGACTGAACGCACCAGAGTATTGCTCTCGAGCATGAAGAGATTGGTTTTTCTCTTCGGCCGTGGCAAGCTGGTTACGGAGTTGTTGAATGATGTCCTCAAGACCCGCAATGCTCATCGCTGAGGTAGGTGAAAGTGAATGACAACCAGAGCAGTCAGCCGGCTGATAAACGCACTCTGATTCGCATTCGCGTCTCCGAGATCAACGTCTTCGGTACTTGAGCAGGGAGTTTGTGGCTCCATGGAAATCTGTTTGAGTCGAATATTTAGATTGTCGCGACATCCGATAGAGGTTGTGAAACCGACGTCACCACAGTAGTGTGAGGGAAGGATGTCCAAAAGGCGTCGAAGGATGATTTTATTCTCTTGAGAGACCGTAATGTCGTAGTTTGGTGAAATGGCGATGGAAAAAACGTGTTAGGAGAAGGGTATTGCAACCGTCGCAAGGCATTCGTGAGTAGTAGTGTCCCAGAGTGAAAACGACGAGTCTGTAGAGGCTGCGATAAACCTGTCGTTGGGTGCCAGTGCCATATCATGTGCACCGTCGTGGACATCCCATTCCGAGAGTGTCGTCCAGATGGACACCGCGATGCAGTGGATGTCGCTGCGAGACAAGATGAGGAGTTGCTTGCCATCGCCGGTCCAGGCGAGGCTTCCGTTCGATGCGGCACTTATGTGAATTGGAAATCGGGCGAGCAGTTGGCCTTCGCGACTTTCGTAGACACGGACAAACTCGCGTCCATAAGTGGCAGTTGACCGTCGAGCGAGAACTTGACCGCGGTCACAATATAGTCGTGTTCGAGTGGGCCCAGAAGTCGCTGGCCAGTTGAAAGTGACCAGACAGAGAGCGTCCGGTCATACGATCCGGTTGCGATTCTTGTCGAGTCTGGGGATGTGTCCACTGCACGCACATAACCAGAGTGCGCTTCAAACTCGATCACCTTTTCGTGTTCTATTGTGTTCCACACTGCCATTTGACCATCTTTCGTCCCAGCCACGATCCACTTTCCATCTCGTGAGACTGCGAGGTCCAGAACATCACTTCCAGCGTCCATTGGCTTCCCCGCTTCACTTCCATCCGCCACTCCCCATCGTCCAATATTTTGTCCCGCTGCGCCCACGACATGCTTCCCGTCAGGGAGAAACTTGACCGACCACACGATGTCTCGAGCATCGATGTCGACCTTATTCGATTTGTCCCATGCTCCATTTTCAGCGGTCTTGGATTCATGGTCATTGCTCGCCGGTGCAGCCACTTGCCGTTCACTCGGTCCTTTCCTCTTATCAGTTCCCAGTACAACAATCTTACCCTTGTACTCACCGTCCCTCTTCGTCATGTACATCCAGGAAAACATAGTACGTTGGCTTTGAATGCTGTGAGAAGAGAATTTCTCTTCCGTGCGCCATCAAATCACCTGACCATACGCGTGTTCGCTCACGCATTTCAGTCACCGATCACTTTATTATTGCTTTTGACGAAGAAAGGAAGGTCACCTACTTGAGAAGCCATATTTTTCTCGTGGTTTGCCCATCATCCCATGCTTCGGCACCATCGCACCTCCGGCGAGTGACCCAAGCCTGAGCGCCCAGCTGAAGAACTGGAACGCATCATAGGTCTATGCAGGCCACCTGATGTCAAACAACGATTAATCTCTCTAAAAGACAGCAAGAACTACGAGTACAAGAAGACTATCATTATCTACTTAGGTCCTCGTGAGACTCTTGGGGTACGTCTGGGAGTTCCCGACCACAGTAAAACGGGTCGCGTTCAGCGACGACGAATAGTATCACCGAACAATGCATGGGACATCAGTGCGGCATTCCCGTTTTCAAGCTCAACCGCGACTGCGATGGAACTGACCGTTCTTCCTTTCCTCTGGTAACATGGCGTTGCATCCTGTGGCTCATCTTTACCTTTTCCTCCCTATTCATTCATTCCTTACAGAATCACATGAACTAGAACATATTCAATCCGGTCAGCTCCAAGCCATTGTGCGCGTATCGCCTACACGCCTTATATCGTCCTCACTGGACACGAATCTAGCAAAGTCGCTTTCTTTGACGTCATCACTAGCACGGAAGTCTCAAGCAGCGGGCTCGCACACATGGATTCCGTGACCGATTTCTAACTTTCGCCAGGTCGGACCTACTTCGTGGCGAGCAGCAAAGACAAGATCACACAGGTTTGCCTGGCATTTCTGTTTAATGACCTTCCATTCCACTAATACTGTAAACATTTCTAGCCACACGACACTAAAACCCTGAGAGTATAAGACACATACCACGGAGACGCCGCTCAACAGCCGACGGCAGTTGTTACGCATCTGGGGCCGAAGGCGGTTTCGTGCGAGTCCATCACTTCGAAAGAGTCATATTTCCGAGCCAAATTCTACTATCATTGCACCGGAGTTGCAAAATCCGAGCACCCTCTGTAGATATCTCAACATTCGTCGTTATTGTAAGGGGAAAAAGTGCACATGCTAATGGAGTAATGTGTCAAAAGAAATTCTAGAAGAAAATAAATCTCATAAATGATATACTGATGTTGCCAGAGAGATGCCGGTGTGGAGGGTGAAATGGGATGGGGAGTTGCAAAATTTCCCACCTGCGGGAGAGCTAGGTGTCACACTGTGACATTGTATCAAACCAATCTCCGACGAGCCGAACGTGCGTTGCACCGACTCGAAACATGCAAGCAACTATGTAGTATGATCAGATGTTAACTACGGGTTTGAAAATTATTGTAATCTACTTATTGCGAGGCTGCATAGTATAGAGATGGTGAGATGTATCGGATGATGATGCATAGTATGCACTCGAGTCGGAATTAGGTCCTACGAAAT
>JBBPMT010000876.1:0-10853 GCA_038090455.1 Garcileccinum viscosum | reverse complement strand
GGACGTTGACTATTACGACCCGACTCTGGCGGACGCAGACGAAGAAATGGAACTGGGTTCCCTTTACGACCCTTCGTTGCGTTCTGACTGGATGGCAGAGTACGAGAACAGCTATAGCACATTTAACACGACGGGACTCAAGTATCACCCGGAACCGGCGCGTATGGACCCCCTGCTTACTCTACCCCGTCGTGACATGCAGACCGGTCGGGAAGGATGCCTGTGCCCCGAATGGATGGTCGAAACTGGCGCCTGGGATCAATCCGCGCTGGAGCGTCCCAGAGAATGCTACCTGCTCGATGCTTGAGCTGGTCATCATGCATCAATTCCCTTCCTGGCTTTACACTCATTAATATTTAATCCCTAACCACGATCCTTGCATCCCTCTTTCCCCTCCTTATTACTTGTTGTACTCGTACATTATCATACATCTTCGCTGCATCGTAGACCAAATGTATCCCTTCCGACACGAGCCTTCATTGATATCATATGCATATTCTAGAACGAAGAAACAATAAAAATCAACGATTCGTTTCACGCGTGCGAGTGTTTATGAGATTTGAATCTAACGGGGACGTAGGGCCGCCTCCGGCATGAAGTTGTCAGTGGCGAGGCTACAACTCCTGGTATGAATGAAGAACATATTTTTCTGTAATGCACTTACTGACATAAAGACATGGATACTACATATAGACCTAATGAAATCTACTTACCTATGATAATGCCTATCGATACAGACGAACCAATCCAATGCAGAATATATATGAAAGGAGCCGAGACCACGGTTTGTAAATGATATAGCAATAAGGGATGTTCTGAGCGTGTTCCAGATCAGGCACAAAACAAGGTTAATTCCTTCAAGACACTCTTGTCCCATCCCTCGATGCCCGCATCGACCATCATCTCGGGGCAAAGACAACCCTCACGGCCCGTTCCCCGATAGAATATTTCGTCTTCGTGAAGCACTGTCTCGAGGAGCAACAGTTTGAGGGAGGGTGACATGTAGTCGTTTAGATCGCTTGTGTTGTCCTCATCATCCTCGTCGTCGGGCACGTCTTGGGGCACGGGTGGGACACAGCTAGAGGGTGGCTCCGGGAGATCAACATCGCGACCGGCACAGTTGTTATGCGGACTTGTCGGTTCGTCTACATCCATCGGCTCGTCTACGAAGATATTAGGGCATCCATTATCCTGTGGTTCACCGACGTGGGGGGTATCCGGTTCAGCATAGGCGTTATTGTCCCAGTGCACTGCTTCGGCGGGGGGCGAAGGTAATGAAAGGTCTATGTATGATCGGGATGGGAGGCAAGTGTCTGCCGTGTAGCGCGACTCGGATTGGACTGAAGCTGACAGGACTGATGTAGTCTCGAGTGCGCTCGATAGAGAACTATAGAGCGATCCGGGGGGTGTTTGGATTGAGTGGATGCTTGCACAGAATGAGTTACGACTCGATGCCGTGGCGTGGTTCTGGGGTAACGGGAATGTGGTAGAGACACCAGCACGAGCGAAATTGTATTGCAAAGAGAGATTCGAATTTACAACTGCTGGTCCCGGCGCAAGGCTATGTGCAAGAGCGCCGGATGCCACACCATGAACGGGGAGTGTGTTATGCAGTGCGTTGGGTGTCGGAAAGGTACCGTAAGAGTTTGCATACACTGGATTGTCGTACGAGTTGTTACTGGAGGATGCAACGGAGCCTAGACCACCAGTCGAATCTGCGTTGGAAGTGGTGGGGCAGGGAAACATGGATGGCCTATAGGTTGCGATGTTTCTCGCAAGGATTCTATTGTTCGTGCTATCTTGGAACACGGGAGATGGCATAGGCACGGTTGTAAAGGTATGACTTAGGCTGTTCTGCGATACAGCCAGGGAACTTGCACCACCCAAGTTCCCAGTGAGATTGTATGGTTCATGATTCCATCCCTGGCTGGGCATTGAAGGGATATTGTTCGAGAAGGGATGTTGTGTTGATGTAGGCGCAGAGGTGACACCAGATTCATGAGTAAGGGTGGAGTGAAGTGTTTGAGGCTGGCTCGATCCCGCGCTTGAAGGAGGCGCAGCTCCCTCCTGAGTATCCACTTGTGAATGAACGGATTTACGCTTCCGTGAACCTTTATCTGGCACAAGATGGGGATGAATATTCTTGCGGTGTTTGCAGAGAGCGGTGGCACAGTTTGAGCTGAATTTGCAACGTTTACCGTCGACGATTTCATCACATTTGTGCGGCCGTGCATTGGTGCTGGGTGGGAGGGAATTGAACATACTATTTCGCAGCTGGGATATTGTGGTGATCTTACTGGGTGTTTTCATGCTCGGTGAGATTCCTCGCGTGTAGAGTAACGAAGTTGCATTCCTTGCAATGGTGTAATCTGTTCGTAACCGTCGATTTTTGAATTCGTGGTGGAATAGAGAATTGTAACGTACTTTGAAGGGTTCTTATGTCCAGCATCATGTTTTCTGAGATCTGCTTGCTTGGTGCAGACGAAATTGCAATCCGGGAAGTCACAAGAGAACGTCTAGAGAGAAGCGATTAGTGAGTACTCAGCTGAGGCTAATAAGCAAACGCACTGGGGCCATGATTCTCAAATGGTCATGTGGGTTGTGGTGGTGGTGGTGGGGAGATGCGAAGAAAGTGGAAAGATCAAGTACTCTTACCTCTCAAATTTTATCTTCACCTGCACGTGCTGGAAACCTCAAAGCAAACGGCGGTCGCTTTGGCATCCCGCACCGAAGTCTACCTCTGAGAATTCACAAAAAGGGAGAAAGACGTGTCACACCCTGTGGGCACGATGTCAACCAAGCGCGTCGCGGAAGTATCCAGACAGATATCCACATTCGGTCTAAACAAGTGGACGGAAACAAGACTGGACGTGAGCAAGCACTCACCAAAGCGGGGTGAAGCGAAGGCCATTGTTCGCTCTTGGCTTTGGCCCAGGATTCTGGACCGTGAACTTGCGCACGACCAAGTTGAAGTAGTTTGATCTTCTTGGTCCCGATTAGTAAAACTGATCTCAAATGTGCACCGTGGCGGTGCATCACGTCACCGAATAAGCGAGAAACGCCGGCCCGAAGATTCACAAAACCACGCGAGTTCCGAGAACAATCGTCTCCTCCAGCTTTTCCGTGCCGGCCTTCCGAAGCACGTCAAAGCACGCTCAGGGCAGTTGTGGCTCGTAACCACAGGTGCCGAAGCACGTTGATGCTGAAACATAGATTCAACCGGAGTTCTCCGCGTCCTCGGTGCCCGAGAACAAATGGCTCCTACTGGTAGCGCTTCCGAGTGCTACGGACGTGAGCACACCCATCCACAGGTACTATCCTTATAGTAGCATTCGGGAGCATTTTGATCGTGTCGGACAGGGTCATTTTATCAGTGAAGCCGAGAGGTGTATCCGCATGTTCGATGATATTCTCGTCATCTCTCCCGGGCCTCCGGTGATTTGGATGGGTTTTAGGTATGCATTCCTCCAGAACATCACAAGTAGCGGCTCCTGTTTATATGTATGTACGTGATGACTCTTTTTGGCTTCTTTTCTCTTCGACAAAGATCAACTAAAGCGCAGGCTGAATGTGGTCGTATTTCATATGAGAGTCTCATCCTCCGGGAATTTGGCTGTTCCTCTTTTGTACCTCTGCTATCCTTCGACGATAATCGATAAGAAACAAGAAAGGCAAGTCCTTCATTCTTCACATCGAATGTGGGACTTATTGAATCAGTCACTGGCACTGCACCTTTGATGGGTGCGTGATGATCTACGAGCGAGAATACGCACTCAGAAAACACGAGGAAACCCACGACAACTCAAGCAGGTGCGTTCGAATATCATCGTACTCTGACCAATAGTCGAACTTGACGACTGTTTTCAGTATACTTAACTGCCCTAACTGCCACTTCTGCACCTTGAATCCAACCGATCTCAACGTCCACATCGCGACACAGTAAGTAAACCCCTTACATCACATCTTTCGAACATCAGAATGACCGGAATGCCTTTCAGCACCAGCCAGAGAAAATTCAAGTGTCCCTATGTAATCATAATACTCGATTTTGACGAGTCGAAGCCATGAGAAGAGCGCTGCACTGCAGAACAAACGATCCATCTGCGCTGAAGAAACATCGCATAATGAGCACGAATACAAGCTGCGGCCACGCATATCACAGAAGCTTCCGCCTGGCGAAACCGTTACATACGTCACTCTCCCTTCCCCGTCCACTTCTGCTGCCACAGATGGCGCTACTCCCACTTCTGCTAGAGCGGATGCAGAAGAAAAATAGCGCCGTGCAACATTCGAGGTCATGTCTGGTTGGTGATGCCGACGAGATCAAATACCCACAGACCGTGCCGAGCTTCCGGCGTACAACGATTCCCTGCCTTTTGTTTTGCGGGAAGGTCCAGACGTATTCGAAGAAGCGGCCCAAGCAAACTCCTCGAATGCGACTGGCTATAACCTCGTTGCCTCCTAGCAACAGATTCGGAGGGCCAGTCGCTCCAGCTAGCAGCGAAATGATTACTTCCTTTGCCAATTTACAGGATCCAGTCGATCTTGGTGGCACCGCATCGCTCGTCCCCTACGATCTTTTGCATGAACACCAGATGGATATCTCGACGATGACCGGCTTTGAAATGAATACTGGTTTCGACAGTGTTCCCGGTACAGTGACCTAGGATGCGTCCGTTTGGAATAATTCCTGTGTCCAGTACGATTTCCAAAACCACCAGTACATTCCTTGATCCTTATGAATATATATCTGCGTTGTACATACCATTTCGCAATGATTTAAGTACACACTGTACTAATTCCTCCGTACAAATACAAACATGCTCGTTCGATAAAAAGTTCGTACAAATGAAGAACAGCATAGGGGAAAACGTCGTGCAGAAATGGTCGATGAACGTCGAGTCCGAGGGTATAGACAAAGTCAAAAGTCATCTACCAAAGTGAATGAAAGGAACCCAAGAACTGAACGGAGCGCCAGAGCCGCGAAGTTTCTGGATGGCGTAGTGTAATGCTACCGCCGCCTCCGTGCTGTCGGGAACCCGGCCAGCATCTCGAAAGAGGTACTCGTACACGTTCTTCGCCACCTTTGGCGCGTCCTTGTCCATTATAGACCACATCGTCCCGATCACACTGCCATACCCAGCAAGAAGCATCCCAGCCACGAGATGAACAGATTCTTCCGACAGCGTCTCATCTCCTTGAGCAGTCTGACAAGCAGACAGGAATGCGAGTCCACCTTTGGGGCGTGATAACTGCATGATGTCCGACAGCTTCAAGCGACGGTTGTTGGCGAGGCATAGCCCGCTATCGAGCGGTGTCTTGGGATCCTGTATGCCGTGACATGCAAAATGCACCCAGTCGTTGTTCTTTAACTTCTCCATGACGTCTTCCACAGTAGCATCAGAGTTCTGAAGTGTTACAAAAGGGGATTTGTCGGATAATTCTTTGATCGAACTGATTTCGTGTTTCACCGCAAACAGTTTAGGGAATCCGTCTGTCGGGGGCTGAGGGATGGCAAGTAGGCGGAGATTGGAGGAAAGATGATCCAAGTTGTTCTGAGGGGATGATGCGAGCGAAGCCAAAGTTGGCAAATAGGAAGATATAGCAAAGTCGGAAAGTTTTGTGCCCGACTCGGTTGTGTTATAAAGACCGGCAGCGTGTATGGGCACAAATGAAAATGGACCAGTCGGACACCAGAAAATGCGAGTCATTTTATCAGTGCTAGACGGTGGACTCTGAGAATGGCAGGCATATCTCGAGTCGGAATCAATCGATATTGAAACTTTATGTCAAGGACTTACGGAGAGGCCGAGTGCCTGAAGAACAGGGTTTACAACATCGTTCCAAAGGAGTTTCAGAATCATCTCGTACAACTCGTTGGAAGTATATTCATTGGATCGCATTTTCGCAGGCCCTCCGAGTCGTTCTGGCTTCGTCAGTTTCTCCGCCCGGTCGCTACCATCACTGAGGTCTCCGTTCAGCAACAGATTGACAAATTCTTTCGAGAGGTCTATATCTTCAGCGGGAGCGGATCCGTAAAGGACATCGCGTGAAACAACAAGACAATCACGCTCGAGCATAGAGCGGAGCACCTTTCGCATGCCCTCTATGTGAACATAGCGAATTTTAGCGAGGGGGACATGGATGACACTCTCCGACTCCGCCATAACGATCAGTGCGTCACATCTTTCTTTGCTGGCTGTAAAGTAAACAACTGGTCCGGAGATTGCTAAGGCAGCGAGTTGCTTGATCGTCTTCGAAAGCAGGAATCGGTCGAAACCTGGCAAAGATCGTATCTGACGGAGGAGATTCTCTCGTCTGAGGGCAAGATCATGATGTTTCTGGATGTCATTCTCGAGTAATCGAGTATCAGCAACTGAGATGTTGTCTGGTTGGATGAAAGTGGGATTGTCCCGAGTACTAACACGCTCCAGCTCCTGCGAGATTTCTCGGAACTGGTGTGCAAGAGCAGGATATTCGCGAGCCAGGTCATCAGCTGGAGTGCGAAGCTGGAGGAATTGAGTCCAAACGATGGAGCGCCCTTGCTCGAGCCATTCGACAGCCAGTTGAGGATTACCAGCTTGAAGGGCGGCGGCGACAGAGTCGCGTGTGACATGGGCTGCTTCGATGAGTAGACGATGACGCTCGGTGACAGGGACCCCGAGCCATGCCAACTGTGGGAGAAGGTCGAGAGCGGAAGAACATGCGTCGAGGAGAGCCGTAGTGTTTCCTTGAAGTTGCGCACAGGATATCCAACCACGGGTGGCACGAAAGCGAGAGGAAGTACGACCGGTGGAGGCATGGCAGGCAGCTGAAAATTTAAGGGAAGCAGCAGACAGATCAGAAGAATCATGAAAATGCTTGAAACGAACTCTATATGCATCCCCAAGGTTGGTCAAAAAAACTGGCTTGTCTGGATGGCCATCGGGTGCGAGGCTTATTGCCTCCTCTATCATTGAGATGGTCTTGTTTAGGTCTGCGGGGTCCTCGACACGTTCAAAGCGACTTAGTAGCGAGCTGCCGAGGTTACTCAGCCGAGTTGATCTGTCTGGATGGCCGTCGGATGTCAAATAGATGGCCTGCTCTTCCACCAATATAGACTTGTCCAGATCCACGATATTCCCAAGGTGTCTAAAGCGACGAGATAATAATGTCCCGAGATTGCTCAGTTGAGCTGGCTTATTTAAATGGCCATCTGGAATCAGACGGACCACCTCATCTTGCATTGAAATGGACCGGTTTAGATCCGCGAGGTCTCCGAGACGATTAAAGCGACAAGACAATGAGTTCGCGAGGTTGTTCCACTGAAACAACTTGGCTGGATGGCCATCGGGTGTCAAACAGACAGCCTCCTCTTGCACAGAGATAGACCTGTTTAGATCCACGAGGTCCCCGAGGTGAATAAAGCGACTACATAATGAGGTCCCAAGGTGATTCAACCAATCTGGCTTGGTTGGATGGTCATCTGGCGTCAGACAGACAGCCTCTTCAAACATCAAAATGGATCTGTTTAGATCCGCAAGGTTCCCGAGTTGCTCAAAGAGACGTGACAATGCGATCCCGAGATTGTTCAGATATCGTGGTTTGTTTGGATGGCCATCGGGCGTCAGGGAGACGACCTCCTGTCTCATCGAGATGGACCTGTTTAAATCTGCGAGATCCCCGAGATGATTGAAGCGACTCAGTAACGAGCTCCCGAGGTTGCTCAACCGAGTTGTCTTTTCTGGATGACTGTCAGGTGTCAGACAGACAGCCTCTTCGCTCCTCGAAATTGACTTGTTTAGATCCGCGAGATCTCCGAGACGCTCAAAATGACTCAATAGTGACTTCCCGAGGTTGCACAACCAAGCCGGCCTGTCTGGATGGCTGTTGGATGTCAGGCAGACAGCCTGCTCAAGCATCAGGATGGATTTTTCTAGATCTGCAAGTTCCCCGAGGCGGTGAAACCGACGAAGTAACGAGTTCCCAAGGCTACCCAATAGAACTGCTTTACGTGGATGACCATCGGGTGTCAGACAAACAGCCTCCTCAATTATCGAGATGGATCTGTTTAGATCCACAACGTCCCCGAGACGCTCAAACCGATCCAGTAACGAGTTCCCAAGGTTGTTCAGCCGACCTGGCTTGTCTGGATGGCTATCGATTGTCAGACAGACAGCTCCATCGAACATCGAGATGGATCTGTTTAAATCCATAAGGTCCCCGAGACGCTCGAAGCGACGGAATAATGAGTCCCCAAGGTTATCCAATAAAGCAGGCTTTTCTGGATGACAGTGAGATGTCAGACGAACAACCTCCTCAAACATCGCAATGGACTGGTTTAGATCCACGAGGTTCCCGAAACGCTCATAGCGATTCAACACTGAGTTCCCGAGGTTGCTCATACAACCTGCCTTCTCTGGGTGGCCGTCGGCCGTCAAACGGACGGCCTCCTGAAGTATTGAGATGGCCTTGTTTAAATCCGCAAGGTCCCCCAGGTGATCAAACCGACGACATAACGAATTCCCAAGATTGTTCAACCGACCCGGCTTGTCTGGATGGTCATCGGGCGTCAGACAAACAGCCTGCTCCAATGTTGAGATAGACCTATTTATATCTGCCAGGTCACCGAGGTGTTTGAAGCGACACAACAATGCCCTCCCAAGATTGCCCAACAGAGATGCCGTGTCAGCCTGGCAGTGTTGTGTAAGATCCATGGTATATTCGAACATCGAAATCGCCTCGTGGATATCAGCAGGTATGCCTTTGCGTAAGAATCGATTGGATAATAGCAACGCAAGGTCGACGAGTAGTGCAGGTCGGCGAGGATGCCAGTATGACAGATTTCTTAGCATGTCCCGCGCCTCCCGTATCGCACTGTCGCCATTTGCTTGCTCTGGCGGTAATGATTCAGCGTCTCCTGCCTCCACATATACGGAAGCTTCGGCAATTTGCAATCCGAAAAGCCCGGCTCGGTATGCATAACTTTCTGTTCCCGAGACTTCCACCACTCCTGCCAGTAAAACCATTGCTTCCACCCTGTCGAATTCGAACCCTCGCTTCCGGAAGCGCACGAGCAGCGCCAGACCAAGTTCCAGTGCCGTCGCAGAACGATCTGGATGATTTTTGCTCCGAAGTCGTAGAGCACCTTGATACAATGCGATGGGTGCATCTAGGTCAAGATATGGATGTCTGGCCTGGCGGTCGACGAATTTTGCATGGGCCAGGTTCAATAGAACGGCTGAACGATTAGGGTGATCTATGGGGCAAATCTCCTGAACACGCTCGAAGGCCTCGATGGCTGCGTCGAGATCTATTTGGTTTTCTAGTTGGCAATAACGTTGGAGAGCACGGTGTCCCTCGTCAGTGAGTTGTTCCAGCGCATTCACTTCGCGTGACCCCGGTAGCTATTCCAAAAACTCAGAAAACGAGTATATTGCCATAAATAATTTGCTTACGTCGAGTTTGGGACAAGATTCATTCGTATCGCAAACGCGTCTCCCTGTGATGATGTAAAGGAACATTGAACATGGCGATAAGATATCATCCTTCTCTGCTGTAAAGTCGATGACTGCGAGGAGATGTCAAGGAGTGTACGAAAGACAAAAGAGTTGCTGACGCTGAAGCCGCTCATCCCAATTTTGATGGAACACTTCTCCTACAGAAACCTTTATTTGACCGAGCAATTCTCCATTCCCTAGCCTCGGTCCAAGCTCAAACGATGCATAGACACTAAATAAAATGAAGGATGATTCATCTGATGGCCTTAGCGATTATTCAGCAAGAGTAGCGGAAATTCGCAAAGGAAAACGCACAGTGGGATGATTTCATCCCATTCTACGACGTCCTTTTCTGTCGACACGGATTTATTCGATGTTTGCGTGATCCTTCCATCGATGTCTACAATGACATGGAAACCTGCTGGCACGCGACGGAGACCGCACGCAACATTTGTGGCACGTATCACTGAACAGGTGTGTTTGAGATATCTCCAGATGCCAGCGTGAAATTGCTACGCACGCGTTACGAAGACATGTTCGCATTCATTGGTAAATGATGATTGCGAATCAGAGGTGCATAATCTATTTGTTTTTGAGGTGGTGACTGGAGAGGGAAAGTTGGGCCAGAGAACGGGTCGTCTTGATTCATGAGTTAACGGGGGGATGTAGGCAAGCTCTGAGTTGCAGACTTCCTTGCTGTGTACATTTCTCATGGTTCAAGCCACTGACACAGCCGCCACTGCGAACATACTATCATACGGCCCGAACCATTGGGTCACTTTGTTGCCCTGCCTACTCCATGTCGGGCCACCCACAGGGTCCGTCCAACCAAGACTCGAAATCGACTCTAGAATAACGCCATGGGCGTTCGCGCGATGTGCGCGGCCCCATGCACATGGCAATTCTCCTCCGTTTCAGCTCATCTTTCATTGGGACCTCGTTGTGCTGGCTTTTTGACTGCCTGCGCGCGCACTTTCGCGTTCAAATGACGTAGTGAAAGACATATCAAGCGGTTCGCCCTCGGCACTTCAAGACGGGATGGACAATCTGGTTTTGCCTATTGTCCGCTGGACGAATACAATACGCGATCCCTCGATGCCTACCCTCGGCCTCCCTCGGACGCGATCAAGCTCGTGGGATCGATCCCGTATAGACCGTCATCCGGCCGATCACAGTCCCGACAAACATCTGATTTTTCACCACTCTTGAGACCTAGTCAACATGAATCAATCATGCCACTTTGGAATGCAGATTCCTTTGACTTGGTCGCTCTGGTTAGCCGTTTTCTTTGCGCTGTACTGATGGCGGCCTTGCCACAGAGCAGATGATTTATTACTCCTTATTGTCGCCATTCGTCCGTCGGTTACCGTGACC
>JBBPMT010000874.1:0-10882 GCA_038090455.1 Garcileccinum viscosum | reverse complement strand
CACCATGAGCCACTATCGCCTTGGCTTCTCAACAAACAGCGGGCACCAACTTGCTGATCAGCTCACATCACTCAGTGAGCTATTGCAGCAAACAATGAATTGGCTGACTGCAGCCGAACAATGAAATCGAGAGTTAGAGGCCCAGCTGGACCAAGAGTGCGAGGAGAAAGAAGACAATTACTCCACTGCAAGTAGTTTCAATGAATCAAAATTGAAACGAGCAGAGATGGTCAAAGATCCCAGCCTCTTCAATGGCAGTTATAACAAGTTTGATGAATGGTGGACAAAAATGTTGGTATTTCATGAAACCAACCTCTCCATCTTCAGAGAACAATGACTGGGTGGTCAGAAAGACTGGAACCTCACAGTCTTCTCCAGAATAGGCATCAAATCTGGTGAGAAGGACAAAAATGGTGCAGGCACATGGGCTTAGACTGAAATCAAGAAGCGGCACAACAACAATGTGCCCTGGCTCTTACTGGGCCAAATAGAAAAACTGCTAAATGACCAATTCCACATTAGTAATGAAAAGGAGATCACCACCAGGCGATTGATAGCAAGAAAGCAAGAGTGCAATAAATGCACCCAAGTTTTTCTAATCCAGTGGCTAGCTCTTTATGATCAAGCTCAAGTTAAAGAGAGCACTAGAGTCATGCTTCTGGAGCAATCAGTCTGACAAGATATTGTCAGACACATGTTTATGCAACAAGAAAGGCCTGCTGGCCTCCATGCCTTTATTGCTGTGGTCCAAAAATATGCCAACACGATAGAATCATTTGAATCTAGGTTCCAAGCGAACCAAACAAGGCATGATCCCAATGCAATGGAAATAGATCGCATAATATCTGACAATCAAGAGGACATTAGCCGATCCACCCGAGGCTACTATAACTGTGGCAAGGAGGGCCACCTGGCAAGGGACTGCAAGGCTAAGAGCATAGCCTGCAGTGAGTGTGGATTCTGCTGTGGAGGATATCGCAAAGAATGTTCTCAATTCAAGTCTAAAAAAGTATGTGTCACAGAAGGAACTGCATCAACAAACCAATATGCCATACCTGCTCCCCCACTCGCAACCCTCTCCAACCCCAGACCAGCTAGGCAACCAAACTGGCAAGCTGCAATTCACGGAATGGACTTTGATGCCACCCAAGCGTAATTTAAAGACCTCGAGGCACACTAGGGAAAAGAGTAGAGTCATCTACATCAGGTAGTAGCATGACTAATACAGACCCTGCTTTCATCTCTTCCTTCGATAGTTTCTTTTTTAATTTAGTTCCTAACTGATCAAGGGTGCGACGCCAAGATAGTGCTCACCTGTTTCATTTACCTACTTTGAATAGCTTCTCAAACCTAGATAACAAATGTAACTTAGATAGCTCTTTCTCTTCATCTCCATCATCTCAATGTAGTAGCCTACCAGACAACATAACTGAAGCAGTGAACTCTGAAAAGGAGCACAGTCACTGGAAAGTGATGCTTAATTCCACTTACACAAAAAATAAAAATAGCTTGTCTTCAAACCTGATGGAGAAATGCATGAGAACACTAAAACCACTCCGCGAGCTATTTGTAAAAATCAATATAATTACAAAAACCACAAAAACAGAATGCCAAGCCCTACTAGACAGCAGCACCACCAGCATATTTATCAATCAAACATGGACAAAGGAAAACAGAATTCCAATGCAACCACTTGACATGGTGATACCAGTCTACAATGTAGACAGATCAATCAATTCAGCAGGCGGAATAGTGTTGCGACCTCCGTCGTGACCTAACTTTGCCCCTAATCTAGGGTTCCCCATATGGTCTTCCCCCTTCCAGACATAGCCGCGCGCTTCTCCCAGCGCTTCTCCTTGGTCACATGACAGCTAGACGCTGGTCATCACGTGACTTCCCTATTGGACTATTTGTATCTATTGACACTTTTATAGAGTTCCCAATCCTCGGCCTTCAGATCTTCCCGGCCTACGGATCTCATCGGCGATTGATCTCGTATCTTGATAGATCCCGATCATACCTCGCATTCTTTCATCTATCTACAGATCTGCCACACCTCATGGTATGTGGCCATCTTTCATTGTTCTCATGGTCCCTGGCCTCGTGCTGCCACACCATGTTGTTACCTCACAGTCTTTATCTATGTAACCTATTATAGTATGTGCCGGCCCCTACTTCGTGGTCCATGCACCTTGTACAGTAGTATATAATATAGCACTGATAGAACTCAACTCCCCAGTCTTGTTCTACTCAGTCTTGTCCCTAGTTCCTATATGGAGTCCTAGTGGATCCCCCTGGTTCTCCGTCTGTCATCTCAACATCGACCACCCAGTGCAGTAGTCTTACGAGCTCACAAGCGAGTTCTACTCTTTATTCTCGAGTCTTCCATAGTCGCCCGGACAAGACACCGGTACCTCCAAACCCGGCTTATGGACGAATAGGCAGCCAATAGCTGCATTCCTTTTATATCTTGATCCTCACTGATAGCATTCGTAACATTAGAACAAGACTTCTTCGGCCTGCCTCGTCACTGCACTCGCCGTACTCCTCGTATAGCTTGAGCCATCATTACTTGGCAACCGTTTTAACTTTGTTTTATAGTCTCGACCTATTGGACTTCCGACGTCACCCACTCCTCGATCTCTCCCACATAGCTTATAGTTTTTAGGACGCGAACCGACTATAGCAAGAGTCATGTCTTCCTCCACTGTTCTCCTTGTTCGCCTTCCAAAGGCCACTTTCGCATCGGCACTCAAAAGTGCACCCCCTCGTCCATTGGCGCCTAGATGCGCACCCTCCCCCAATAGAGAAACCCGGCATGTAGGCCTCTTAGTGAGCGCCACCCGGTCATCGACCTCGGCAGGAAAATACCCCTGCAAGTCATGCTCGAGCCGCGAGCACAACTCAAAGGATTGCCCAGCTTGTTTTAACTGCGGGCGTATGGGCCATTACGCAAAGAAGTGCCCCCGTCCCCTTATATGCTATAGGTGCCACGCGTTCGGGCACATAGGCAAGAGTTGCCCCATCGAACCTGGACCACAGAAGAAGGTCCCTATAGTTAAACAGGTTGCCCCTAGAGAGGGCGTAAAAGCAAAAGCAATCACCCCTGCCCCAGTGCCATCAACTAAGGCGTTGATGAAATCCGTTACCCCATCCTCAGCTGATATCCCCTCGGCATCCCTCGTCTTGGAGGCTGCCATCCTCCTCAAGAAGCAGAACGCTGCACTAGAAAAGTGCGTAGCCGAACTCGAGGCGAAGATCGCCATCATAGAAGGGTCCGCAAAGACCACAAAAACTACCAACCCCTTGGGCCCCAAGAAGGCCAAATCCAGCAAGAGGCGCTGCGCCTCAAAGAAGAAGGCGGCGGCTGCAATAGAAGAGTCTACCTCAGCGCCTGAGAGCGCATCACCAAGGCCAGCAGTACCCCCGGCAATCTCCGAAACCCAAGGCCCCGAAGCGGAAACTGCGGCCGCATTGTGGGATACTGATAGCAGTGATAGTGCGGAGACATTCGTCTCACCCTCCTCCTCCTGGGCTTCGACGCCCACACCATCGACCTCTCGGCCCGAGTCGCCTGAGGAAGAACTCTCAATAGCGGAGCTCCGGACCGTGATTGTAAGAGCTAACACGAGGCTGACAGTCTCACAGGGATTATTCGATAGAGGCGCAATAACCGAAGAGCGTCTACAAGAGGAAATCGATAGTTTTGAAGAACTGTTGCACCGGCTCAATCAACACCCGGATCTCGCCCCTCCCCCCTGATTCCGCGAATCTTTTAGGTTCATATAGAGAAGTTTCATTTTTATAGTCCGTGACACTAATGAGTCCATATTGCCTTATAGACTATCACATAGATCCCACTTGGGAAGGTTGATTCGCTGCCCGCATAAGATCCAGTGCGCGTGGTTAGCGAAAGGGCCAAAGGGTGTACACTTCACATGTGTTGGGCTGCCCTGCGGAAACCATTGCATCACCGAGAATGGAGCGGCTGAGTCCCTGAACCCATTTGGTTGATCTGATAGTTTATAGAATTTTTGGAAACCGTCGTGCTTCGGCCAACATATCGTCACGTGACTCTTCGCGAGTTATTTATGGTTCTCGTTTTTGTTATTTATAGATCATCAAGAAAATAGGGCGCATGTCCTCTTCATGAGAGATACCCCTAATAGAAAATTGAATACAAAACGCAAGAAAATAGAAAAACCAAAAATAGGTGGAAATTTTTTCAAGATTGGACTTTCTTCTTTTCTTTTCTTCCTTTTCTGATTCAATTCTCGAGAGCATCGGGACGCTGCTCTTTAGAGAGGGTGTAGGTGTATAGGGATACACAAGGTGACGACTAACAGGAGTCACAATAGCATCTGGAGGCAATGGCGATAGCCTACTAATGGTAACAGCTAGTAAGCGAATAGTGAACGCTTACCATGGAGGCGTAGCACGGGAGTGCAGCCAGCCGGAAGTGCTAATCTCGAAACTTCTTGGGATCGTATCCTTTTTCACTTTTTATTCCAATTGCTTACCTTTATAGCGAGTTTTTCTTCTTTTCCGACATAGTCATTGACGCTTTTCAATTGATTATAGGGCCTTCATTGCCAGATCTTATGTGATAGCCGTTTCAAACCGCATTATTATCTTTGGTTGACAAGATAATCATCGATAGCAACATAGTCATCGACTTCCCCCTCCACATTGATCTTCATCACCATATCTTTCTATTTTATATCGAATCGCGCATTTTACATTGACACTTTCTTGATCTTGTACTATAGCTTTCACCCCGAGACATTCATAGCCAATAGTCCCCCAGTACTGACCTCCCTGAGTTATAGGTCACTTCTCCTCTTCCTTGTCTCTGACATAGATCGATCTGGAATCTTGATCATAGAGAGGGTGTAGTGTTGTGACCTCCATCATGACCTAACTTTGCCCCTAATCTAGGGTTCCCCATATGGTCTTCCCCCTTCCAGACATAGCCGTGTGCTTATCCCAGCGCTTCTCTTTGGTCACATGACAGCTAGACGCTGGTTATCACGTGACTTCCCTATTGGACTATTTGTATCTATTGACACTTTTATAGAGTTCCCGATCCTCGGCCTTCAGATCTTCCCGGCCTACGGATCTCATCAGCAATTGATCTCGTATCTTGATAGATCCTGATCATATCTTGCATTCTTTCATCTATCTACAGATCTGCCACACCTCATGGTATGTGGCCATCTTTCATTGTTCTCACGGTCCCTGGCCTCATGCTGCCACACCACGTTGTTACCTCACGGTCTTTATCTATGTAACCTATTATAGTATGTGCCGGCCCCTACTTCGTGGTCCATGCACCTTGTACAGTAGTATATAATATAGCACTGATAGAACTCGACTCCCCAGTCTTATTCTACTCGGTCTTGTCCCTAGTTCCTATATGGAGTCCTAGTGGATCCCCCTGGTTCTCCATCTGTCATCTCGACATCGACCACCCAGTGCAGTAGTCTTATAAGCTCACAAGTGAGTTCTACTCTTTATTCTCGAGTTTTCCATAGTCGCCCGGACAAGACGCCGGTACCTCCAAACCCAGCTTACGGACGAATAGGCAGCCGATAGCTGCGTTCCTTTTATATCTCGATCCTCACTGATAGCATTCGTAACAAATAGCCTACACTGCTTCACTTATTATAGACTATCAGGGACACTATGAGAAAGTCAATGCAGACATCATGAATCTGGGAAAGAACCAACTAATTCTTGGATACACATGGCTCAGAAACCACAATCCCACTATAGATTGGATCACAGGAATGGTCACTATGGACAAATGCCCACCCAGCTGTGCAGCACTCAAACACCTTGCTAGAACACAGGCAGAAGCACACAAAGTTGCCTATGCATATCACATACAAAAAATAGAACCACTGATAGACATACCAGATGCCATGGAAGCTACTAAGCTTGTACCAGCAGAATACCACGACTATCTGGATGTATTCTCAAAAAAGGCAAGTGAAAGAATGCCTGAATGAAAACCATGGGATCACGCAGTAGATCTAAAACCCGATTTTGTACCAAAGAAGGGGCATCTGATCAAATTAAGCCCACAAGAGCGGGATGAAGTCAAGGCATTCATTGATGACCAGCTCAGTAAGGAATACATCCACCCCTCAAAATCGCTGCAAACCTCTCCCATCTTCTTCATACCAAAGAAGGATAGCAAGAAGCATATGGTTATGGACTATAGATACCTAAACGAGGGAACAGTGAAAAACAATTACCCATTGCCCTTAATCCCACAAATTATAGATAAACTAAAAGGAGCTAAGCTCTTTATCAAGATGGATCCGCGATGGAGATATAACAATGTCCATATCAAAGAAGGCGACGAATGGAAAGGAGCCTTTGTTTGCCACCTTGGGGCTTATGAACCCCTTGTCATGTATTTTGGCATGTGTAATAGTCCAGCTACATTCCAGCAAATGATAAATGAGATATTTGCTGACATGAATGATGTCATAATTATATACCTCAATGACCTCTTGATCTTCTCGAAAGACAATGATAGAAAGAAACATATCAAATTAGTATGTAGAGTTTTAGAAAAACTCTGGAACAATGATTTGTTCATTAAATCCGAGAAGTGCTTCTTTGGAGTAACCAAAGTTGACATGCTGGGCATGGATATCTTCAAACATGGTGTATCTATAAACCACAAAAAAGTGAAAGGAGTGCAAGATTGGCCAGTTCCTACCACCCTAAAGGGTGTAAGAAGCTTCCTCAGACTCGCAAACTTCTACTGCTGCTTTATTGCCAATTATAGTCTTATTGCATGATCCTTACACGACCTAACAAAAAAAGATCAACCCTGGATCTGGAAAAAAGACCAACAAACAGCATTTGAGATGCTTAAGAAAGCTTTCATCTCAGCTCCAGTACTAGCATACCCGGACAATACAACTCTATATAGAGTCAAATGTGATGCCTTGGACTCTGCCATCAGTGCAGTACTCTCGACTAAAATAAACAACAAATGGCACCCCATGTCATACATGTTGTATAGCGTGACCCCCAAACAACACAACTACACCATAGCCGACAAAGAGATGCTTGCCATCATACTCGCACTAGAGCAATGGAGACATCACCTAGAAAGTGCACGTCACCAGTTTGAGATATGGACTGATCATAAGAATCTTCAATGGTTCATGAAGGTGCAAGATCTTAATAGACATCAAGCTCGATGGGCCATGTACTTATCTCGCTTCGATTACATACTGGTAAACAAACCTGGTACCTCCATGGGAAAAGCAGATGCACTCTCTAGACGAGAGGATCACATGATTGAGATCGAAATGATAACAAGAACCAAATCATTATCTCCAATCATTGTGTGCAGGTGATGCTCAACATAGCCCTCTTCGAGAAAATCAAAGAGAACCAATTCCAATATAGCAACCCTGATGGATCAGAAGATCGCAATGGAATATGGTACTATAATAACAAAATATGGGTTCCCACCAATCTCTGAAGAACCATGATCACCATGTTTCACAACCATCTCTTCTTTGGACACAAAGGCACAAAAAAGACACAGGAATTCATATCATGTTACTATAGTTGGCCAGGAGCCAAGAACAACATAGAAACCTACTGCAAAGCTTGTGACTGCTGTGCCCAAATGAAACCAACCAATTATGCACCAGCAGGTAAACTCCAACTGTTAGAGACAGCAGAAGGACCTTGGAAGTTGGTATCTGCTGATTTCATTATGGGATTACCTGAAAGTCATGGCTTTAATAGCATCCTCGTGGTAGTTGACTAATTTTCCAAAGAAGTCATCTTCATCCCCACATGGAAGACAGTTACAGCAAAAGAAACAGCCAAACTATATAGAGATTACATATGGTGCCATCATGGCCTACCCAATAGCTTGGTCAGTGACTGAGAACCCCAGTTCACATCTCAGATGATAATGGACTTATTAAAACTATTATATATAAAAAGAAGATGTCATTAGTGTATCACCCACAAATGGATGGACAAATTAAGCATGTGAACAGAGAACTAAACCAATATCTCTGCTTGTACATTGCAGAAAAACAAGATCAATGGGCCAAATGGCTAGCCCTTGCCTAGTTTAATATAAACAACACTAAATCATCAGCAACTGGTTTTGCACCCTTCCAGCTCACTAAGAGCTTCACCCCTCATATCAGCTTTGAAGCCACTATAGTTAAAGCACCAGCCACTAAAGAATTTGCAGACCAGATGAAAACCAACCTGCAATTAGCTAAAGAGAATCTGGAATGCACATGCCATAGGATGAGTCAGCAAGCTGACAAACATCGATCTCACACACCAGAATACAAACCGGGCAACCTTGTACTATTATCCATGGAGCATCTAGATCTCACAGAGCGACCTTCTAAGAAGTTAACTGAAAGATGGATAGGACCATATCAGGTCATTGACATGTATACCAATGCTGTCAAACTATTGTTCCCAAAATCGAACCATGCACATGATATCGTAAACATGTCATGCATTAAATCATATATAGAACCACTAGAAGGACAATCTATCCAACATCCTGGACTGGTATCCATCAATGATGAAGGAAATGAAGAATTCAAAGTGGAACACATAGTCAATTCTCACCCTATTGGTTGTGGCTTCCAATATTTGGTTCATTGGAAAGAATACGATAAATCCAATTGTACTTGGGAATCTGCAAGCAACCTTAAAAGGTCGGCTAGCAAAGCAATTGCAGACTTTCATAGATTACACCCAGTGGCCCCACAAAAGCTGAAAATGGCCCATGCGCTATTTGATTCCCTCTTCACAACTAAAATAGAAAACTTCACATTGGATTCCACCACCGAATCATAGGTGATCTGGAATCTCACTCATAGAAGGGAGGTAATGTTACAACTTTCCTCCATAACTAACTTTTTCTATTTTTATTCCTTTCATTTTCTTGATCATGTAACTTGATATTCATCACATGATCAGTCATGTGACATCATGTGATCTTATCTCTTATCGATGACATCATAGTTCTAGACCAACACATGGTAACCTCGTTCATGAGAATACTCCCACACTCGTGAGAACCATATAGCCATATATAGTATACATTAGTAAGTACCTTTGTAATAGCACTGGCCCTATAGTGGTCTGTGCGCATCATGTCATAGTATATATACTTGCAATACAACGACCAGCAGGCCTCAGTCTGTTCTGGTTAGTTCCCCACTAGCCTATACACACCCATGCTTATAGTTTGTGATTATCAAGGTGACCTAGTTGTTAGGCTATTGGTTGCTTTCATATGCTCAACATCTTATTACCTCTAGGAAAGCTGAAAATGCTGTCCAAGTGACCAGATCACTTATCAACATTATCAACCAACCCCCCTCTGCCAGTACTGTCTGCCTCCACTTGAAGAAAGCTGGTATGAAAGCTGTGGTCAAGTCCAAATGCCCTATTCTCTCTGCTAGGCATCACAAAGCTTGTTTAGATTTTGCCTATGCTCATAAGAACTGGACTATGGAGGACTTGAAGAAGATAGTATGATCTGATGAGACTAAAATAAATCACCTAGGATCAGATGGATGCAAATGGGCATGGAAAAGGGCAGGTGAAGGGCTTAGTGATAGGCTGGTGCAGGGAACCCTCAAGTTTGAAGGAGATTCTCTCATGATGTGGGGCTGTATGACTTGGAAGGGAGTTGGATTTGCTACCAAGATTGATGGTAGGATGGATGGGGACCTCTACTTTCAAATTTTGAAGGATGAGCTCCAGCAAACCCTGGAGTATTATGGTCTCAATCCTCCTGACATCATCTTTCAGCAGGACAATAACCCCAAGCATACTTGCAGGCTGGTCAAGAATTGGCTAGAAGAGCAAGAATTCAACACTATGGTGTGGCCTGCACAGTCTCCTGACCTTAACCCTATTGAACATCTCTGAGGTTGCCTTAAAAGGAGGCTTGCACAGCATAAAAGTCCTTCTAGTGGAATTCATGAATTGTGGAAAAGAGTTCAAGTGGAATGGGATAGGATACCAGTTGAGGAGTGTCAGAAGTTGATTGAAAGTATGCCTAGGAGGGTTCAGGCAGTGCTTAAAGCTAAAGGAGGCTATACCAAGTACTGATAATGTTCAAATACCCAAAAGCTCAAAAACCCTTTCCATGATATTACCATTTTAAATTGCCTATATCTTCATAGCCTGTGAACCGAATCACATGATCTAGGGAGCAATTATGTAGCCAAGAGTATGTACTATTTATACCCCCACCAAAGCTAAGTGAAATTCCCGCGGTGTTTGGCAGTGTGTGGAGTGCACTGCCATCTGGGTTAGTATGGAAAGGGTTTTTGAGCTCACTGTATTATCTGCATGAGCATTCAAGGAAATAGAGTTAGTACTCAAAGTAGGTTGGGCTATACCAGAAAGAATAGTAATGATTGACCACAAAAGCTCCTCATGCATGGCAGGTAAGAGCATCTTAGAACTAGTATAATGAGATGAGCCTTCAAGCCAAGATGGAGCTCATAACCTAAAGGGATTTGGATAATTTCCTTGGGCACAGTTGTGCAACAAGGAAAAAGACTCAGTGTGAAACTCACTGGTATTTGAGGAGTAAGCAGTCAAAGCAAATAAGATATTCCAAGAGAATAGCTTGTATTTATCTAGGTCACTTGTAGTGGCCTTATATACTAGTTCTACAGTATTTGCATGTATGTAGAACATATCTGAATAGAGAAAAGTGGATTGAAGATTTGTACTCTAAGATAAAAGATAGGATCAGTTAGAAATGAACTGAAACTTGTAAGTAACCAATAGGAAAGTATTCTATTATAAGAGAATAACAAATACGAGTAAGTATCAGTGTCACAAA
>JBBPMT010000873.1:0-10888 GCA_038090455.1 Garcileccinum viscosum | reverse complement strand
CTTAGCGCATATTGGGTCAGCGCACCAGAGCCAACTGGGCAAACCTCGCATCGCAGACTCTACGAGTTTAAGATCTGCAGCCTCGGAGAGCTAAATCTTCAGCCGTAGCCAGGCAGAACCCGGTTCCCTCCCCCACCCTCGACAATTGTGGAGTTAGTGTGCGACCGCGACACATACGAGTTTTTCTTACAGTATATGGACTTTAGCGACCTCTATGGCGACGACTGGAGAGCTCTGCGCAACAAAAACTACATCGCTGTTTCTACCGAAATCTCCGAATGACTACCCATTGACAAGGACTTCGATCCCAATGACATCATTATCCATGACATCCCTTACAATCTCGAATTCGCACCCGACTTTCCTCAGTGGTTACAAGATGAATTTTTAAACCACTGCCTCGACAAAGCACCCGTACTCATCGACGACACCACCGACTTTTATCAATCACACATAGAATTTGATTACAATGAGCAGTCTTTACGACCTCCCCTCCGATGAAGAGATGACTACCCCCACCATGAGCCAGCATCGCCTAGGCTCCTCGACCGGCAGCGGTGCCCGACTTGCCGATCAACTCGCATCGCTCAGCGAACTGCTGCAGCAAACAATGGATCGACTGACGGCAGCAGAAGAGAGGAATCGAGACCTGGAGGCCCGACTCGACCAAGAGCGGGAAGAATGCGATGACCCACCGGCCCACGGGTTCGATGAGCCCAAAAGTAAAAGGGCCGAAGTGGTCAAAGACCCAGGACTATTCGACGGATCATATAACAAATTCAACGAATGGTGGACAAAAATGTTGGTCTTCCGGGAAACGAACCTATCCATTTTCAGCGAGCAAAGGTTAGGCGGGCAGAAGGACTGGAACCTCGCAGTCTTTTCAAGAATAGGCGTCGAATCTGGCGAGAAAGACAAGAACGGTGCTGGAGCATGGGCCCGCACTGAAATCAAGAAGCAGTGCAACAACAACGTGCCATGGCTGTCATTGGGACAGATAGAAAAATTACTCAATGACCGATTTAGAATCGGCAATGAAAAGGAAATCGCCACAAGGTGACTCATTGCCCGCAAACAAGGTCGAAATGAGAGGACACAAGTCTTCTTAACCCAATGGCTAGCCCTCTACAACCAAGCTCAGGTCGAAGAGAGCACAGGAGTAATGCTTCTTGAGCAATCTGTCAGACAAGACATAGTCCGACACATGTTCATGCAGGGAGAAAGGCCCGCTGGCCTCCACGCATTCATCAGCGTGGTACAAAAATATGCCAATGCTATAGAATCCTTCAAATCCAGGTTCCAAGCGAACCAAACAAGGCGCAATCCTAACGCAATGGACATCGATCATGCAACATCCGACAACCGGGAAGAGATAGGCCGCTCAACCCGGGGCTGTTACAATTGCGGAAAAGAAGGCCACCTTGCACGTGACTGCAAGGCCAAGAGCACCGCGTGTGCTGAATGTGGTTTCCGACGAGGGGGGCACCGAAAAGAATGCTCCCAATTTAAATCGAAACGTGTACGTGCCGCAGAAGGAACTGCCCAAACAAACCAACATGCCATACCCTCTCCTCCGCCTCTCGCTACCCTCTCCAACCTGCAGCCAATGGGTCAACCGAATTGGCAAGCCGCTATACGTGGTATGGACTTCGAAGCCGCCCGGGCTTATTTCAAAGACCTCGAGGCGCATCAGGGAAAAGAGTAGGATCGTCTACATCAGGTAGTAGTACGATCGATACGGACCCTAATTACGTTTCTTCTTTTTCTAATAGTTTCTTTAATCTTGTACCAACACAATTGAGGGTGCGACGCCAAGATAGTGCTCACCCATTTTCTTTACATACCTCGAACAGTTTCTCTTCTCTTGATAGCAAATGTAACTTAGATAGTTTCCCTTCTCCGTCGTCTTGATGTGGTAGCCTACCAGACGACATAACCGAAGTGGCGATCTCCGAAACGGAGCGCGGTCACCGGGAAGTGACACTTAATTCCGCTTACATAAAAAATAAAAATAGCTTGTCTTCGAACCTGACGGAGCGACGCGTGAGAACCCTCAAACCACTCCGCGAGCTATTTGTAAAAATTGATATAATCACAAAAACAACAAAAACAGAATGCCAAGCCATGCTAGACAGTGGCGCCACTGGCATATTTATCGACCAAAAATGGGCAAAGGAAAATAGAATTCCAATGCAACCACTCGACTTGGTGATACCCGTCTACAATGTGGATGGAACCGCAAACTCAGCAGGCGGAATAGCTTACACCGCCGTGCTCATTATAGACTACCAAGGACACCATGAGAAAGTGACAGCCGACGTCACTAACCTGGGAAAAAATCAATTAATCCTAGGATACACGTGGCTCAGGAACCACAACCCAACCATCGATTGGATCGCAGGAACGGTCACCATGGATAAGTACCTGCCGAGTTGCGCAGCACTCAAACATCTAGCTAGATCTAAAACAGAGACTCATGAGATAGAATACGCTTACAATCACCATAAAGTAAGCATGATAGAAGTCCCCGACGCCTCGGAAGCAGCCAAGTTGGTACCCCCAGAATACCATGATTTCCTAGACATCTTCTCCAAAAAGGCAAGCGAGAGAATGCCTGAAAGGAAACCATGGGACCATGCAGTAGACCTCAAAGATGACTTCATACCCAAGAAGGGGCGTCTTATCAAATTGAGCCCACAAGAGCAAGACGAGGTGAAAGCCTTTGTCGATGATCAGCTCTCTAAAGGCTACATCCGCCCATCGAAATTGCCTCAAACCTCTCTGGTCTTCTTCATCCCCAAGAAGGATGGAAAGAAACGCATGGTTATGGACTATAGGTATCTAAACGAAGGAACAGTGAAAAACAATTACCCGTTGCCTTTAATCTCGCAAATCATAGATAAGCTCAAAGGAGCTAAATTGTTCACCAAAATGGATCTCTGATGGGGATACAATAACGTCCATATCAAAGAAGGAGACAAATGGAAGGGCGCTTTCATCTGTCATTTAGGATCCTTCGAACCTCTTGTCATATACTTCGGAATGTGCAATAGTTCCGCTACATTTCAACAAATGATGAACGAGATATTCTCGGATATGGACGACGTTATTATTATCTATCTCGATGATCTTCTGATATTCTCGAAAGATGGCGATAGAAAGAAACATATTGAATTAGTACGTAGAGTTTTAGAAAAACTCCGGAACAACGATTTGTTCATCAAACCCGAGAAATGCTTTTTTGGTGTAACCAAAGTCGACATGCTGGGCATGGACGTATCAGAACATGGAGTATCTATGAACCACGAAAAAGTGAAAGGAGTGCAAGACTGGCCCATCCCCACAACATTGAAAGGCGTGCGAAGCTTCTTAGGCTTAGCAAACTTCTACCGCCGTTTCATAGCCAATTATAGTTTAATTGCACAACCCTTACATGACATAACCAAGAAAGATCAACCCTGGATCTGGGGCAAAGACCAACAAACAGCGTTTGAGACGCTTAAGCATGCATTTATATCGGCACCGGTACTGGCATACCCAGATGATACCACACCATATAGAGTAGAATGCAACGCCTCTGACTTCGCCGTCGGAGCAGTCCTCTCTACTAAAATAGATGACAAATGGCACCCCGTGTCCTTTATGTCACATAGCATGACTCCCAAGCAGCGTAATTATACTATAGCCGACAAAGAGATGCTCGCGATCATCCTCGCTCTAGAACAATGGAGACATCACCTAGAAGGTGCTCGTCATCAGTTCGAAGTATGGACAGATCACAAAAACCTGCAATGGTTTATGAAGGCACAAGATCTCAATAGACGCCAAGCTCGATGGGCCATGTACCTATCGCGATTTGATTACGTACTGGTGAACAAACCTGGTACCTCCATGGGAAAAGCGGACGCACTCTCTAGAAGAGAGGATCACATGATCGGGATAGAAAACGATAACAAGAACCAGATCGTTATCCCCGATCATTGTGTGCAGGTGACGCTTGATATAGCCCTCTTTGATCGAATCAAAGAAGAACAGAAAAAGTACAACAACCCCGATGGCGCTATAGACAACCATGGGATATGGCACTACAATAGTAAAATCTGGGTTCCCATGGAATTACGACAGCCAATCATTACGTCATTCCACGACCATCCCCTATTCGGACACAAAGGCGCCGAAAAAACCTGGGAATTCATAACTCGATATTATAGCTGGCCCGGAGCCAAAAACGACATAGCAGAATATTGTAAATCCTGTGACCGATGTGCGCGCATGAAACCAACAAATAAAGCACCCGCTGGCAAGCTCCAACTGCTAGAAGTCGCAGAAGGACCTTGGAAGTCGGTATCAGCCGATTTCATCATGGGATTACCCAATAGTCATGGGTTCGATAGTATCCTTGTGGTCGTAGACCGCTTCTCCAAAGAAGTCGTGTTTATTCCCACGAAGAAAACCGTAACGGCCAAAGAAACAGCTGAACTATATAGAGATTATGTATGGTGCCATCATGGCTTACCTGATAGCTTGGTCAGCGACTGAGGACCACAGTTCGCATCCCAGTTAATGACAGACCTATTGAAACTCCTATCTATTGAAAAGAAAATGTCGACAACATATCACCCACAAACGGATGGACAAACCAAGCGTGTGAACAGAGAACTCAACCAATATCTCCGATTATATGTCGCAGAAAAACAAGATCAATGGGCCGAATGGCTATCCCTTGCCCAGTTTAATATTAACAATACAAAATCCTTGGCAACCGGTTTTGCACCATTTCAGCTCACCAAGAGCTTCACACCTCGCATCGGCTTCAAAGCCGCCATTGTCAAAGCACCGGCTGCTAAAGAATTCGCCGACCAGATGAAAACCAATCTGCAACTTGCAAAAGAGAATCTGGAACGCACACGTCATAGGATGAGTCAGCAGGCTGACAAACATAGATCCCACGCCCCGAATTATAAATCCGGCGACCTCGTGCTTCTCTCAATGGAATATCTAGAATTAGCCGATAGACCCGCAAGAAAATTGACAGAATGATGGATAGGACCCTATCAGGTCACAGACGTGTACAACAATGCCGTCAAACTCTTGTTCCCAAAATCGAACCGTGCCCACGATATAGTCAACATGTCATGCATTAAACCCTATATAGAACCACGAGAAGGCCAACCTATCCAATGTCCCGGACCAGTATCCGTTGATGACGAAGGAAATGAAGAATTCGAAGTGGACCATATAGTAGACTCCCGCCCCATAGGTCATGGATTCCAATACCTGGTACATTGGAAAGGATACAATGAATCTGATCGTACTTGGGAATCAGCGAGCAACCTTAAAAGATTGGCTAGCAAAGCAATCGCGGACTTCCATAGATTAAACCCTGCAGCGCTGCGCAAGTTGAAAATGGCCCATGAGCTATTTGACTCGCTATTTACCATCAAAATAGAAAACTTCACTTCGGGATCCACCACCGAAGCATAGGCGATCTGGAATCTCACTCATAGAAGGGGGGTAATGTTATGAACTCCCTCGTTAACCTAACTTTTTCTATTTTATTTCTTTCTTTTCTCGATCACGTGACTTGATATTCGTCACATGATCAGTCATGTGACATCATGTGACCTTATCACTTATCTATGACATCATAGCACAAGCCTTACATGTGTACACCTCATGCATGGGAACTCTCCCACAGTCGTGTGAACACTATAACCATACATAGTAATCATAGATAGCTTATCGTAGATATAGGCTGGCCCTCATGCGGTCCGTGCACACTCCTGTATAGTATATAAACTGCAATACAAATGACCAGCAGACCTTAGTCTGTTCTGGTTAGATTCCTCCTAGCCATTACCCGCTCCCCTTAGTATAGTTTGTCTTGTCGAGGTGACCTAGTCGTGGATGGCTAGCAGTTGCTTTCAAACGGCGCCAGCACCTGGGCCAGAACAGAAATAAAGAAGCGCAGGGATAACAACATCCCCTGGCTCTCCTTGGCCCAAATAGAGAAGCTCCTAAACGACCGGTTCCATATTGGAAACAAAAAAGAAATAGCCATGCATCGCCTCATGGCACGCAAACAAGAACACAACAAAAGGACACAAGTCTTTTTGACACAATGGCTAGTTCTATACGACCAAGCCCAGATCGAGGAAGGCACAGGTGTCATCCTCCTCGAACAATCAGTTTGCCAAGACATCGTAAAGCATATGTTTATGCAACAAGAAAGGCCCGCTGGCCTCCATGAGTTCATAGCCATGGTACAAAAATATACCAATGCAATCAAGTCCTTCGAGTCTCGATTCCAAACCTCCTCACACCACAATCCCAACGCAATGGACATAGATCGCACACAAACATCCGACAATTGGGAAGAGATAGGCCGCTTGACCCGAGGCTGCTACAACTGTGGCAAAGAAGGCCACCTTGCTTGCGATTGCAAGGCCAAGAGCACCATGTGTGCTGAATGTGGATTCAGAAGAGGTGGGCACCGAAAAGAATGCTCGCAATTTAAATTGAAACGTGTATGTGCTGCAGAAGGAACTGCTCCAACAAACCAATATGCTGTACCCTCATCTCCCCCACTCATAACCCTTTCTAACCTGCGGCCAATGGGCCAACCGAATTGGCAAGCTGCAATACGCGGCATGGACTTTGACACAGCAAGAGCGTACTTTAAGGACTTAGAAGCCCACCAGGGAAAAGAGTAAGGTTAGCTACATCAGGTAGTAGTCTAACCAATACGGACCCTAGTTTTGTCTCTTCTTCTTCGAATAGTTTCTTTAATCTCATACCAGCTCGATTGAGGGTGCGATGCCAAGATAGTGCTCACCCATTTTCTTTACCTACTTCAAATAGCTTTTCGGGTCTTGATAGCAATTGTAATTTAGATAGTTTCTCATCTCCGTCGTCTCAATGTGGTAGCCTACCAGACAACACAACCGAAATGGCAATCTCCGAAAAAGAGTGCAGTCACTGGGAAGTGACACTTAATTCTGTTTACACAAAAAATAAAAATAGCTCGTCTTTGAACCTGATGGAGAAACACGTGAGAACTCTTAAACCACTCTGCGAGCTATTTGTAAAAATCGACATAATCACAAAAACTACAAAAACAGAATGCCAAGCCCTACTAGACAGCGGCACCACCGGTATATTTATCGACCAAAAATGGGCAAAGGAAAATAGAATTCCGATGCAACCCTTAGACCTCGTAATACCCGTCTACAACGTGGATGGAACCACAAACTCGGCAGGTGGCATAGCATACACCGCCTCACTTGTTATAGACTATCAGGGACACCATGAAAAAGTAACCGCGGATGTCACCAACCTGGGAAAGAATCAATTAATCCTAGAATACATGTGGCTCAGGAACCACAACCCCACAATTGATTGGATCACAGGAACGGTCACCATGGATAAGTGCCCGCCCAGTTGCACAGCACTTAAACACCTCGCTCGATCCAAAACCAAGATACACGAAATAGAATATGCTTACAACCATCACAAAGTGAGCATGATAGAAGTCCCCAATGCATCAGAAGCTGCCAAGCTTGTACTGGCAGAATATCACAATTATCTAGATGTATTTTCCAAAAAGGCAAGTGAACGAATGCCTGAAAGGAAACCTTGGGACCATGCAGTCAATCTGAAAGATGATTTCATACCAAAGAAGGGGCGTCTAATCAAACTCAGCCCACAAGAGCAGGATGAAGTAAAAGCCTTCATTGACAACCAGCTCTCGAAAGGCTATATCTGCCCTTCTAAATTGCCACAGACATCGCCAGTTTTCTTCATCCCTAAGAAAGATGGAAAGAAACATATGGTTATGGACTATAGATACCTCAATGAGGGAACGGTGAAAAATAACTACCCGTTGCCCTTAATCTTGCAAATCATAGATAAGCTCAAAGGAGCTAAATTATTCACCAAAATGGATCTCCAATGGGGATACAACAACATCCATATTAAAGAAGGAGACGAATGGAAGGGAGCTTTCGTTTGTCATCTTGGATCCTTCGAACCCCTCATCATGTACTTCGGAATGTGTAATAGTTCCGCCACATTCTAACAGATGATGAACGAGATATTCTTGGATATGGATGACATTATCATAATTTATCTCGATGATCTCCTGATCTTCTCGAAAGATGGCGATAGAAAGAAACATATCGAATTAGTACGTAGAGTTTTAGAAAAACTCCGAAACAACGATCTGTTCGTCAAACCCGAGAAATGTTTCTTTGGAGTAATGAAAGTAGACATGCTGTGTTGCGAACATCATCATAACCTAACTTTGCCCCTAGTCTAGGGTTCCCCATCTGGCATTCCCCCTTTCCAGACATAGCCGCGTGCTTATCCCAGCGCTTCTCCCCTGGTCACATGACAGCTAGATGCTGGTCATCACGTGACACCTATCGTCATCTGAGTTATTTACCATTGTTTACCTTTTTATAGATGCCCGGCCTCTTTACCTTTCATCGGCTGATGATCTCATCTCGTATTGATCTCTGCATCTTGTATCTTGATAGATCTTGATTACATCTCGATCCTATCTTCATTTATCTATAGATCTGCCACACCTCATGGTATGTGGCCCCTCTTCATATTCTCACAGTCCCTGGCATCTTCCATTCTGCCACACCACGTTGTTGCCTTATGGCTTTATCTATGTAACCGTTTATAGTATGTGCTAGCCCTTACTTCATGGTCCGTGCACCTGTAGCCATAGTATATATAGAGTGTAATCACCAATAGCAAGACTCCCCAGTCTTGTTATATTTGGCTCTTGTCCTAGAACCCCTACGGGCTCCCTAGTGATCAGTATTTGCCATCTGCAACTACCTCAAGAGTCATCATCTTTATCTTCAAGCCCCCGATAGGACGACTGTGTAGGTTGTAACCCTACAAGCGGTTCCTCATAGACGTGTAACCCGGTGCGTATCTCTATTTGTAACCCTAAATCCTTGACCACTCGATAGCTACCGCTTCATACTGGGCATGGATGTATCCGAACATGGAGTCTTGATGAACCACGAAAAAGTAAAAGGCATGCAAGATTGGCCTGTCCCCACCACATTGAAAGGCGTACGAAGCTTCTTGGGCTTGGCCAACTTTTATCACCGATTCATCACCAATTATAGTCTTATTGCATGACCTTTGCATGATTTAACAAAGAAAGATCAACCCTGGATCTGGGGCAAAGACCAACAAACAGCATTTGAGACGCTTAAAAATGCATTCATATTGGCACCGGTGTTAGCATACCCAGATGACACAACTCCATATAGAGTTGAATGCGATGCCTTGGACTTCGCCGTGGATGCAGTATTATCAACTAAAATAGACGACAAATGGCATCCCGTGTCCTTCATGTCACATAGCATGACCCCAGAGCAACGTAATTACACCATAGCTGACAAAGAAATGCTTGCCATCATACTCGCACTGGAACAATGGAGACATCACCTAGAAGGTGCACGTCATCAGTTCAAAGTATGGACAGATCATAAAAACCTTCAATGGTTTATGAAGGCACAGGACCTCAATAGACACCAAGCTAGATGGGCGATGTATCTATCTAGATTCGATTACATACTAGTCAACAAACCTGGTACTTCCATGGGAAAAGCGGATGCACTCTCTAGAAGAGAGGATCACATGATCAGAATAGAAAACGATAACAAGAATCAGATCGTTATCCCTGATCATTGTGTGCAGGTGACGCTTGATATAGCCCTCTTTGACCGAATCAAAGATGAACAAAAGAAATATGACAATCCTGATGGTGCCATAGATAACCATGGAATATGGTATTACAACAACAAAATATGGGTTCCCACAGAATTGCGGCAACAACTCATCACCGCATTCCACAACCATCCCCTTTTCAGTCATAAAGGTGCTGAGAAAACAGTGGAATTCATATCTTGTTATTATAGCTGGCCTGGAGCCAAGAACGACATAGTTACATATTGCAAATCTTGTGACCAGTGTGCGTGCATGAAGCCAACCAATAAAGCACCTGCTGGCAAACTCCAACCGTTAGAAACTGCAGAAGGACCTTGGAAATCGGTATTATCTGACTTCATCATGGGATTACCCAAAAGCCATGGCTTCAATAGTATTCTAGTGGTCGTAGATCGCTTCTCCAAAGAAGTCGTATTTATTCCCACCAAGAAGACAGTTACGGCTAAGGAAACAGCCGAACTATATAGGGATTATGTATGGTGCCATCACAGCCTACCCAATAGCTTGGTCAGCGACCGAGGACCTCAATTTGCATCCCAGATGATGATGGATCTATTGAAACTCCTATCTATAGAAAAGAAGATGTCAATGGCGTATCACCCGCAAATGGATGGACAAACCAAGTGCGTAAATAGAGAACTAAATCAATACCTCTGCCTATACATTGCAGAAAAACAAGAAAAATGGGTCAAATGGCTGAGCCTAGCCCAGTTTAACATAAATAATACCAAATCCTTGGCAACCGGTTTTGCACCCTTCCAGCTCACCAAGAGCTTTACACCTCGCATCAGCTTTGAAGCCGCAATAGTCAAAGCACCAGCTGCCAAAGAATTCGCCAACCAGATAAAAACCAACTTGCAAATAGCCAAAGAGAATCTGGAATGCACACGTTATAGGATGAGTCAGCAAGCTGACAAACATCGCTCCCATGCACCGGATTACAAGCCGGGCAATCTTGTTTTACTATCAATGGAACATCTGGAACTCGCCGAGCGACCCTCTAGAAAGTTAACTGAACACTGGATAGGACCATATCAGGTCATTGACATATACAACAATGCCGTCAAACTCTTGTTCCCAAAATTGAACCATGCCCACAACATAGTCAACGTGTTACGTGTTAAACCTTATA